>JANTNT010117423.1:0-10895 GCA_024752375.1 Entacmaea quadricolor
ATATGCAGTCCTGCAGTGATCGCAATGCCTTCTTGTCATTTTGAAAACGAAGCAATATGTGCCTGAAGCTTGCAACCATGGTCCGCAGTCCTGCAGTGATTGCAATACCTTCTGGGCAATGCTTTCTGGGCAATAAGAAATACATTGTTCTTTTGGAAACAACGCAATATGTGAAAGATCTTGCTACCAATGTCTGCAGTGCCACAGTGATTGCAATGCCTTCTGGGTGATGCTTTCTGGGCAATATAAAGATATACAATGTTCTTTTGGAAATGACGCAATATGTGAGAAATCTTGCTACCATGGTCCACAGTCCTGCATTGATTGCAATGTCTTGTGGACAAATTACAATTGTTCTTTTGAAAACAATGCAATATGGGAGAGAGCTTCTACCGCAGTCCACAGTCCTTCACATTGCCTTCTGGGTAATAAGAAATACATGTTTTGTGGTTATGGGATACCTGTTGTTTTTGACTGCAAACCACGGACCACAGTATGGAAGTGCGAGTGAAAAGTGGACGGGTATTCTATAATCTAAACGCTGATAGGTGAATATAATGCTTACGTTTAGCATGTCCATTTTGATAAAATCCATGTCAGCTCTTCTCTCCTTGTTCCTGCCCTTCATCTGTCGTATCACCACATCTGATATATCTATATTTACAAGACTATGATACCCAAGATCGTAAAGATCTTCACTAAGCTGTGAATTACCACAACCCAAAACCAGAGTCGCGTCCTTGACTTTGCAATATTTGTGCAAAACTGTCGAGAGTTCGCCATAATTGCCGTACCATTCAAACGTTTCTTTACGGTTGCCGAAAAACTGGTCCCAATATTCTTTAGATTTGAACTGTTCTTTGGTTTTCGGCAGCAAATTCATTGTGAAAGAGTTGAGGAACTTTGAACGAGAATTCTTACATTTCATCAATTTCATCCGCCATTTTGGACGTGTTGTGTAAGTGAGACTGGTAACTAGCAAGTCTTTTTGTAAAGTGGGAGGAGAGGGATGGGAGTAGGATGTTTTACCACAGGTAGCCCAAGCGAGATATTTGGCTTTGATTGAGTCTAAAATTAACTTCCTTATTGATTTTTATGTAAGAAAAGCATTGTGAAAGGGGCTTAAATTCGATTTAGTTTGTAATTTTCTACAAAGAAACGTGTGGCAAAATAGTCTGATGGGCAAGGAGATGCCTACTGACATACATTTCCTTGTAAAAAAGGCCAACTTTGGCCGCTCGTAACTTCAGCACTATTTGTCAAAATTGCCCCAAATTTTCCACTTTTACTAATTTTGGTGTGCTCTTTTCAAATATAGCATTTTTGGAGCCATCAAGGCAAAATTTAAAATGACACCCAATACCTGCCAAGAGGCCATTACATGCCGATCTGTTACAAGTCAAAATTCAGCTCAGTTTATTCTAGTAACGCAGGAGAGAGACCCTGGAGACTACTATTTAAGGAGTGACAGCCGGGGATTGGCGTCGGAAATTTTAGAAAAGACACCCTGGTGGGTGTGGCAACCCGAGATTTTTACCCCTAACTCGTACCAGCCAAATGACGATAAATTTAATATAATTTTGCAGTTTAAAAAGCGACTATGAAGTACATAACAATAGAGGCTTATGGGAAACTGTTTGTTAGGTGTACAACAACATGGTGGCTGTGACGTCACGAGAAAACCAAGAATTTATTAATTTTTTATTTATATTTTGTTTTTGAGCTTTCAACAGTAGATGTTGGGGAGTAACTGGACAGGTGTTAAACCACCTATAATAAAGCTCTCCTAATACATATTTTTTTCTGTAACGGTAAAAGTTGCTTAAGTCATGTTTATTCCTTTGTTTGGCCGCGGTAACACGAGGTAGTGCGAGGATAAGAGTACTGAGAGAGCCAAAACAACATGGCTGCCGCGTGAATAAAACAAATTTCGCAATACTTTTTGGTCAAAGAAAACGATTAAAATTCGATTAAAATTTAAAGTACCCATGACGTCTGAGACAATACTTTCAGTACTGATTCTAAATGAAGTAAATAGTTGAATGGTAAAATATTTCTTGATTTGAGTGATGCGTCTTTAAGTTATAAAGGTTTAAACTTCCAATATGTTAATGACTATGACGTCAAGGAAGGCTTCATTAAATATACAAAATTATTTACTCAAAAGGCATCAAAAAAGGATCATTATTTTACTCATGGTTTACTTAAAGGTTATTTTAAATTTATTCCCTCACAATGGCCAACATTATAGTATTTTTAGATACAACCTATACACTCAAAAGCCTTCTTTGACGTCATAATCATTAACATATTGTAAGTATAAAACTTCATAACTTAAAGACGCATCACTCAAATTAAGAAATATTTTACCATTCAACTATTTACTTCATTTTGAATCAGTACTGAAAGTATTGTCTTAGGCGTCATAGGCACTTTAATGAACGCATTGAATAGTCTAATGATAGTCCGTAATTTTTTCATAACTGTCAACCATCTTTGTCATCATTTAGACAGGGTTTACATAAAACAGACCATTCATGTACTGAAATATATATTGGACATTACTGGCTGGCTGTACAGACGTTTGGTAGGCATTAAACCTCCCTTGCAATTCGTATAGAAAATCGCACCACATCTATACTAAAATTCGCAATAAATAAGTTTGAGTGGTGTTTAATTTGAAAGGTTTCGAATTTGTACAAGCCTTTATTAAGGGTCCGTCCTCGCACACCAGGGGCCATTGGGCAGGAACGTGTCTCAGAGACATGATGTATCAATAAAATCCTATTGCCCACAAACGAAGAAACATGTAGCAGACATTGATAGCGGCAACATCAGCAACAAAGTCGAATAGTGTTCATACATTGGAAAATGCTGACTAAAACATGTCCCAACGACATCATTTCATGTCCCACCCACACGATGGGTATTGCTGCTGGCCTTTGTAGCGAGAACACAGCGTTCATTATGGTCAGTTGTGAGCCAGCTAAGTGTTCCCGCTACAAGACCCCGCAGCAATACCCATCCTGAGGTCATGATGTCCTGGGATACGTTTCTGTTGCATTTTTTCTAATGTATAAATATACTGCTACATGTTGTTGCTATCAGTGTCCGCTACATGTTTCAGAACAGGTTGTGAGGGGGATAACGGGGAAGGGGGGGCATGTCCCTCCCTCCAAATTTTTCGTAATTTCTTTGGTTTTTCGGGTTTTTTATTGTGGTTGTCTACCCTCCCCCCGAATTCCAGGGACCTCGCTGCGCTCTGGAATTTGCTAATTCTTGGTTTGTGACGTCACAGCCGCCATGTTGGTGTACAGCTAACAAAAGAATTCTCATTAGCGTCTTTTGTTATGTGCTCCAACATGGCTGCCATGCCTTTGTTATTTCATTCCCTAAGGAATGGGTGAAAACCAAGAATAAATGGCTAACAAAATACGGCACCTTTTAAGGGGGGAGGGGGAGGGTAGGGAAAGGAAAGGAGCATCACCCCATTTATCTGCTTTGTGATTTCAGTGTTGAACGCGATTTAATCCAATGTATTCACTCATCTGAAACAGTAGAGATAGAACGAAGAGGTCGGGCTATATGTGGTGGCAAAAGCTACAACACAAGCACCCACATGTTGCTGTAGCGGGAAGAGCCTTTGAAAAGGACTTGTTGGCAACATGAACGAGTGCTGTGGACCAACCAACTATAACTCTAGCACCTACGTGTGTTGTAGTGGGAAGACCCTCTGGAAAGGACAATTTAGTGACATGATGGTGTAACTCATCTAGCTATACCCTAAGACCGATGTCTGCTGTAATGAGAAGAGCCTTTGGAAAAGATTTTTTGGTGACAAGAACGCTTGCTGTGGCTCATCTAACTGTAACCCTAAGACCTCTGTGTGCTGTAAAGGGGAGAGCCTTTGGAAAGGATCTTTTGGCAACAAGAACTAGTGCTGTGGTTAAACTACAACCCTAGCAGGCACTTATGCTGCAACAGTAGACTCTGCTAGACTGAGATAGAATCTCAATAGTGAAACTGTATTAGTGTGGTTTAATTGAATATGAATAAAGAAAATATTAGAATATGAAACAAAATATATTTTAAATTTGTTAAAGCCACAAAATTTTACAAAACTACAAAAACCTACAAAACTCCTTTAAACCCTACAAAACTACAAAACTCTACAATATTCTACAAAACTCTACAAAACTAAAACTACAAAACTTCCAAATTCTAAAAAACTACAAAATTCGTACAATTTTCTTAACTTCTTTTTTCCGAAGTTCAAAAGACTTGTATCATTGAATTGCGGGACAAATGAGAACATTGTTCTTGTTGGCGTCCCTAACTTAATTCAACAATTTTGTTTCAATTCAGGAAAGATATTAGACTGTATTTCCTATGCGTATCTCAGGGAGGGCAGGGAATATTCTAAAGTAAAAATAATATCTTAAGAACGCAAGTTAACTGTGACACCTTGTGTACTGTTCGTACCGAATCAACTTGCGAAGACTGAATTTGTGAAAGTTCAAAGTTATCACAAGACAACGCTAGCTACTGCACGTCATCGCAGGATATCGCAAGTTGGCGTTTAAACGAGACAAAAGTCAGTCTCGACTTTACATCTTCTCTCACACTTTGACTTTTTGATAATACATTTTGGGCTCAATACTTTGGTTGTTTTGCTGTCCCCCTTAGTTTTTCTTTTCATGCCACAGGCAAAAATGCTTTTCTCTACAAAGTTAATCTTTCTAAACGTCAATACTACAAGCTATATTTGAATATATGAAACTTTTAAAACACTTTATAAGATTATATAAGTCTAATAAAGTATAGTAAAAAACACTGAATCGTGAAATCGTTATCACTATCAGGGCCACCGAGTAAAACCCAATAGGATGATTCCTTGTAGATATTGGACTACAAATGCCATAATTCTTTGACTATTAATTATTTTGTTAGATAATTAGAACCAAAATGTTGTCAATTTATTTAATTATTTTGTTAGATAATTAGAACCAAAATGTTGTCAATTTATCATAGATATTTTACACATGACGGTAGCCGTGTTGGATGGCAAAACAATGGAACTTCTAGCTTTTCCTTTAAACAACTGAATGAACTTTAGTTCCTGAAGGGAAAGAAATTCTTTTGCACGGCCACTTAACATAGCTTACGTCACGTGATGGTACAAAATCTCAATTCTTGTGAGTAAATACGAATATATGAAAAAGAATTCTCAAAGCATTCTGGTCAGTGGTAGGCAGAATGACGTCATCGCACTAATGATCTAAGGCAAATTATGTAGCTTTATGGATGCTTTACTGCAATAAAATATGTTCTCAAATTCATGAATAAATCATGATCATAAAGACAAAACAAAGAAAATCACTACGTTGAACGGGATCTCGGTACAGTGATCAAGTACTCTTTCTTGTTCAATCTATTACTTTAAGGATTGACAGATCATTCTTATGGAGTTAGCTGGTGTCCAAAATTAATACCAAAATATCTTATTCTTTACTATCAATCACGCCGAAAATTGGCTTAGTTTACCGACTGACCTCGCTTTAGTTATATTTGAATACAAGTACTTTATAATACAAGTGCAATACAATGTCTAGAAAGCTCAGCTACAATACAAAGCCCATAAATATGACTACTTTTAATATAATGTTTTATATACTTTTTACACACGAATAGGCGACTTGCACTAAGAGATCACGTGATCCTACCTCCCTTAATCCAAGCAGCAGTGTCAGAATAAATTCCAAACATGAAAATGTATCTCGTTATTAGTAAGAAGGCCAAGTTTTAGCTCATGAAATAAAACACAAGAGAAATGGCATTAAATACAAAATAGATTATTTTATTAGGATTGTATGGTAAAATGCGATGCATGGCAAGCTAGCTTTTGCCAGCTAGTGCATTTTCCATACAAATCCTTCTAAAATATCCGAATTTATATTTAATGCTTTTTCTCCCGTGCTAGATATTTTGAGCTAAAACTTCGCCTTCTTACTAATATTGAGATGCTCTTTTCATCTCTGGAGTTTATTTTGACACTGCTGCTTGGTTTAAGGAATGTAGGGTCACGTGATCTCTTAGTACATGTCGCCTATTTAGGTAGGGTCACGTCATCTGTCGCCTATTTAGGTTGGGTCACGTAATCTGTCATTTATTTAGGTAGGGTCATGTGATCTATTTCGCTGCCAAACGTTCACTTTCAAGCGGGAATTTGTAAGTACGATTTCCTTTTGTCCAAATATGGCAAAAAGTGATAAGTTTCACGTTGGAATGTGTGTAGGAATATATTAAAAGTGGTTGTCATACATTTGAGCTTCGCGCTGTAATTTGCAAGTGGTATACTGTAGGTTATTAGATGAGCATGTCAATCAGTGCTGGATCAAGAAACAGGTCCTTATACCAGCTTCATTATCATGGTATTGATCCTTGAATAAGTGGTGTCAGAAGAGAGCCATCATAGCAAGTAAATTTTCATGGTTTTGATTCTGGAATAGACAATTAAATGCGTCAACAAAATGGTTCTCATACCAGCTTTATTATCATGGTTATTGATCCTAGGATTGAAAATGATTGGCCGCAATAATTTTAGTTGTCGCATAAAAACGAAAATGATTTTTCTTTTATGATTGCGCAGAAAACTTTTTAAAGGTGGATTTTATTGCACGTGTCGTTGATAGGTAATTAAATTGTCTCAACAAGAAAATATAACAACAGTGGACCGTCTTCAGGGAATAAAAACACGGGTTGCATGCGCTCTCACAGCTGAGGTCCAGAGTTCGATTCTCGAGCTCAGGACTCATTGTTTGTTGGTTCTCTTCCTTGTTTCCAGGGTCTTTCTCACGGTTCTCCGGTTTTCCTACCTCCTCAAAAATCAACATGCTAAATTCCGATTCGAACTGTGTGTTAGCCGTGCCCTGACTTAGATCAGCTTTGTGGTTGTTTCAGGGTTTGATTTGTTAGTTAGCCATACCCTGACTTTGATCAGCTTTGTGGTTGTTTCAGGGTTTGATTTGTTAGTTAGCGATACCCTGACTTTGATCAGCTTTGTGGTTGTTTCGGGGTTTGAAAAAATTGGATCCGAGAATAGCTTTAAGAATTATTTTTAAGGCAGTTCGGAGGGCCTAGCACTAAAATAATTGACACTTGTATACCATACAAAAAGCAACTTTTAACTAAAGAAATAATTCATCTTTTTGAAATGAGAAAGGATAAAGAAAAAAATAACTTTTAAGTCCTTGGCGGGAATTGAACCCTACATGTTTGGTTTACTAGTCCGACGTGTTAACCATAACACCACAAGGATCAACCACGCTGGAAACGCAGCCGGTTAATGTAATGTATGAGGCAACTGCTGGGATCCCAGGGCGTTATTTTCTCTAAAGGTAAGCTGAACACCTGTTCATATTTGTACACCTGTCTATTTATAAACGTCGAACGAATTTACTTTGCTTTCGTTTTGAAATGACACGACAAAAGAAAATGACTTGATAAAGAATGTAAGAGTTACCTTGTTCTTTATTAATGGCGTACTTGATCTCTTCTCTCTGATCCCATCCATGAGTGGTTACAGCCTTGAAGACTTCGATGACAAGATTTGGAAAATATTCCAAGAACACAAAGTCTTTTAGCAACTGTTTTCTGATTTGTGGTGGTCGGGTACCTTCAGAGACATGCGCAATGGCGTTTCGTATGAGACGTACTAACTCTACTACAGAATGAGTGTCATATGACTTTCTCTTTTTCGTCATTTCAGTGTAAATGGAAGGCATATGCAAATAACCTGGGTCATTCCAATTTGCATACTTGACTATGGTAGTAAACTTTGATTCCAAGTCTGTCTCAACTGCAGTCAAAGGAGGTGATCTTAAAGTACGTGGGCATTCAAATTCTGGCTGATTGCCAACAGCACTTAGGAATTCCAATTTCTTCTTTTCTGACCAAAAAAACGGATGAGCTGACGCCACTTTTGCTGTTGGCCGTTCAGTTTCTTTGCTTTCTAGTAATTGATTAACGAGATGCGTAGCTTCAGGGCAGATAGATTCATCCCATCCTTCCATATCACCATTCAATATGTTGTTTTCAGTCTCGCGGCTGATTTGCAATACACTTTTCTTGGCAAGATCAACTGGGGCAAATGGATGTTTTCTTTCTGATAAAATATAATGAAGTACTAGTCCACATGAAAATACGTCAGATGACTTGGAATGATCGTTCGTTGAATTTAATACTTCTGGAGCAATCCAACATCTTGTTCCAGCATTAGTACCATACACTGTGGTAGAGGTGCTATCGGTACGACGGCTCAGACCAAAGTCGGCAATTTTCAAACACAGTTTTGGATGAGTTTTGTAAAGAATATTACTTGACTTGAGATCTCGATGAAGAATGTTCTGGTCATGCAAATATTTTAATCCAATGACAACATTTTCACATAGTTTATCGCTATATTCTTTATCAAAATCAGGACAGTCGAAATATTCCTCAAGGTTTCCTTCCATTAGTTCTAAAACTACATAAGAAAAGTGATCATCTTCAAAGAAAGAAAAATAACGAACAACCTGTTCGCAGTCTGCAAGAACAGTGAGATTTGTTATTTCTCGTTTGTCTTCTGGTCTTAGCATTCGCAATTTTTCAATGCGTTTGATGGCCACCTCTCTTCCATCTTTTTCGTTGATTCCTGCAAATACAAGACCAAATGAACCGCTTTGTAAATGACGTTGGTGGTACCAAAATGGTTCAACATGATTGACCTCCTGTCCTCGTGCTACTTTATCCAGTATGTGTTTGTGTGTCTTGGAAACGGAATTCCAAGGAATCATCAAGGGAACTTCATTGATGTCAACAGGCTTCAGCAGAAGGTCTTTTAGTGCAGGACACCCCTCTGCTATGTCCAAACAGGACTGACCTTTTGCATCTTCAATTTTACAGTCAGCTTTATACCGAAGAAGTTGTTTAGCAATCTTCCAGTGGACTGCAAATGTTATCTCATTGCCGATTGATTTTTCTATATTTGATCTACTTCCACCAACCCTAGATTTTTCCAATTTCAGTAAATCCTCGTATACTTTTATTATATTTCTACAGCAACAATGAAGAGGAGTCTCTCCATTGCTTTGTAAAGAGATGCTACCTCTCTTTCTTGACTTGAGAATTATTTCAACGAAGATGCTTTTCCACTGTGCACTTGTCGATCTATCTGTACATAAAACATTCAAAAGAGAGGTTGCAATTTTAGCTTCTTGAAGATATTTCATTTTACTAGCGACTTCCAGTAAGGAATTGGCAAGATCAATGGCTTGTGATTCAATGAGAACACTCAATACAGATTTGCCTCCTTTGTCAGCAGTCCAAGGATCAAGATTCTTTTCAAAAGCATCTTTCCAAAATTCTCCTGGATCTTCCTGTACATCTTCATAAAATGGTTCAAGATTCAAATAAGGTGCGTATTTGTTCCTATCTTCATATCTCATTGCAGCAGAGAGTAGAGGTGTACGTCCTAAGGAATCCAGGAGATTTGAATTTGCACCTTTTTCTAACATAAGATTTACAGCACTCCATGTTGTACACAAATGCAAAGGTGTTTCATCATTTTCATTTATATCATTTAGTTTTGCACCACATCTTAAAGTCTCTTCTAAAATAGTCTTTAAAAGACCCCAATCTTCAGATTTCCGTCTTTTGTCTTCCTTATTATGATATCTAGAGAATTCAATCCAGTTCAATTTTGCCCAAATATGAAGGGGTGAGTTGAGATTATCATCCATTCGGTTAATGGTCACTCGTTTTGCTGTTCGACAAAGCAGTATAAAAAGGTTTGTAACTTCTTGTAAGACTTCCATCCTTTTTGTTTCTTTTAGGCTAAATTTGAGAACTTGTTGTAGAAGAATCAAAATCAAATGGAAAACTGAATTCCCACCCTTTTCAATGTCATCCACACTTGATCCACTTTGTATTAGAAATCTACAAACTTTTGCTAGTTTTCCTTCATTTCTCAAAATATGTTTATTCTCTATCTTAGACAAGCCAAACAGTAAGGGATTTTGATTTTGGTGATTTTTTGTATTAAATGATGCACCAAACTCTTTCAGCTTGAGACATATGTCCATTACCGTCTCTTGAGACACTTCTTCAAATGACAGGCGAGTTGCATGATGAAGAGCAGTATTTCCATCTAAGTCAGCAACGTGTGCATTTGCACCGAGTTTTAGAAGTGGGACGAAAATTTTAGAAATGGCGTTTTCGTAGAGACGTTTCGTATCAGGAAACTTTTCGCTTTTCATTGTTGTTAAAATGTTTTGAATGATGATTTGTTTTTGATCGTCTTCCTTAATATAATGTTTGGCTATCTCCAAAGCATGAAGAAGTGATTGAAGGCGCAGCTCGCCAAAAGAAGAGCTTACACGTACTCTAAGGCAACTGCAAAACACTACATCGATCAATGTACTAAAAATAGCATTTTTGTTAACGCCTTTCTCTTTGAATAAATTTAATCCTTCTGAAATAACACTTGCCCTCTTGAAGCAGTTTTCAATGAAAAATAACAAGATGCTCACGTCACAACGGTCTCGCACGTTAAGATTTCCTTCTTTGTCAAGCAGAAGGCGAGCAGCCTTAAATGACTTTATCATGGCATAAAACAATGGAGTTTTGCCATCTTTATCGGTAGCGTTGACATCAGCACCAGCATCAATCAATGTTTTAACCATAGTTTCTTTGTTCTTGTATACAGCATGAAACAAAGCAGTTTCACCATTTTTATCCGTAACGTGGACATCAGCACCAGCATCAATCAATGTTTTAACCATAGTTTCATTGTCATTGTATACAGCATGAAACAAAACAGTTTCACCATCTTCATCAGAAAAATTGACGTCAGCACC
>JANTNT010117534.1:0-10887 GCA_024752375.1 Entacmaea quadricolor
GTTCCTGATTGGCTTAAATCGCTTCCTATTGTATTTCAACCAATCAAAATCAAGAATTTCAAATGTAATTTGCACTGGTATTACAGATTTTTGCACTGGTATTACAGATTTTTGCACTAGTGTTACACTTAAACTGCACTGGTCTTGGCCAATCAGAATTGAGAAATTTTTTCATGTATGTGATTAGCTAGTATATTAGTTTTATATTGCCCTGATAGAATAGATGTCAACATTAAAAGTTACAGTAACGTTAGTCAATTGATTAAAAACGGTAATAATTCAGGTTTATAGTTGAAGAATCTTCGTAAGACATATCCTTTGGGAAAAGAAAAGTTTAAACATAGCATGATTATCACCTTTCCAGTTACCCATATACAAGACGGTATATTCTAATACAATTACGCACAAGTTTAACTTTGTTAGCCTTAATACCAAACCAAAAGCTCTATATTTATTCATCGATTGTTCAACACGCTGCTTGTTGTAAGGAAGCGGTCATTAATTGCTGGGGGGAAGGGGGGAGGGAGGGCCGGTAAAATTTCTCAAACATCAGCCCAAAAAATCTTGGCCCTCCCCAAATCCAAGCTCAAAAATTATGGCCAACCCCCAAATGTGGGCCAAAAAAATTGTGCTCCCCCCAAAAACCGAGCCCAAAAAAACGTAGCCCTCCCCCTAAATTTACCGGCACTCCCCCCCAGTGATTAATGACCGTACCGCTCCCTAACAAGGAGAGATCAACAAACGAAACAGTTTGACTCTACCTTAGGGTTTATTTAGGCTTAGGGCGAAGGTTTCCAGCAGACACAAATGATTTCACTTATTTGAAAAACTTATTTAAACACTAAACTGATATAATTTTTACAGCACATTGTCAACTCATTCGGTTCTTTGTCACGGCTCATCGACAGTATTCAAATTACACGGCTCACAAAGAAATTGTTCCCATAATGCATCCGATATATCGATATATTGATACATGCATACACACACCGAACGCATATAATCTACTTTCATATCATTTCTAACATAATTCTATGCGTACCCAAATTTACGGTGTTCAACTTACCCATAGAGAAAATAATGCCTTGGGATCCCTGCAGTTACTTCATACATTACATTAACTGGCTGCGTTTCCAGCGTGGTTAGTCTTTGTAGGTTAGTGGTCAACATGTCGGACTAGTACACCGAAGACAGACAGACAGACATAGAATGCTTTCAGCGAAGTATGACAAAAAATATATTGCATAATAACAACAAGACTGGTAACAAGCCAGATCACAAGCCTGGCAAGTTTATCCAATAAGTCTGAATGATTTTCATCGATTTACCTGACTTGTGTGTCTCCATCGTAACTTACTAAATTAAATAAACATTTTCTCTTATTATTAGGTTTCATTGCAAAACGTGGAGTCTTCGAACCTCCAGAAGACGATCAGTTGTTTGATGATGAAGATTTCTGGGAGGTAAGACAGCTAAATGTTAAATAATAACCATAAATACATAATTGTTAGTTAAATTCGCGATCAAAACGAACAGCATGGCGGCAGTACATTTAGCCACAACAACACTTTGAGAACAGATTTTGTTAATATAACAAATTGATATAATAACTTTATTTAATCATAATTTGGATTTGTTTTTGATATAAAAGTTTTATAGCAACAAATTTGATTATTTTATCAGAATTGAGAAAAAATCGAGAATAGACTGTGAAAGAATTAACAAATGTTTGAATTGATTTAGCCAGGTCGCTTCTAAAAATGACCGTCATTTGCATGGCTTTATAAAACTAAACTTCAAAGTTTTTAGAGGAATAATGTCAAACCGACTGGCTTGATGGCGGGAATTTCACGGTTCTCAATAACTAAAGAAATTACATAGATATTTAATTAGCAGTGGAATTTCTGTAGAGTTGCTTTTTAACCAAAATTATAATATAGCTCAAATATAACGCACGTTCTCATTGGCTGAGACAGCGCCAAAATCTGTGCTCTATTTAATCGGTAAAGACATGGTTTTCAGACGAATGATTAAAACAAAGTCTACTGATCCACAACTTTTACTTTATTAAGGAAACCCATATTGAAAATGACTTTTTTCGAAATTAGTTCGGCTCAACAACGATAATAATTTTTCAAGGTCAAACAAGTTTTTTTTCCGAGTCATTTACGTATACACTCGAAGAAGCAAACACAGCGTCTCTAATGCAATTCCAAGACAATTACACCAAATACTTACACAGATATAATTAGTTCCATTATATTCATTGAATCAGGATTTGTGCGCTTAGGTTATTGTAAAACGTACCTTCTAAGTGACCAGGCTAAAATGCCATCATAAATGCCGATCTATATTGTGTTCACCACTAGAGTTCACCAGTAACTCAGTGGTTTGAGCGCCTAATTAGAAAGCAAGGGGTCGCGAGTTCAACTCCCAGCCTGGAGAACTCGTATTTTTCCGAGTCATTTACACTAGAAGAAGCAAGCATAACATTTTAAATACAATTCCAAGTGACAATTATACATTAAATACTTACAACTTTATGTTTCTTACTGACAAAAAGAGACGAATCTTTTCAAAACTGACCGTGACCATGCAACAGCTATTTCATTCTCTCAGCTGTCGGAGTCACCTATGCAAGGGTAGCTAAATGTGTGATTTTCACCGCGACTCGACTAATTTCAAAAATATCGCATATTAGAAAAAATATCGCTCTTGTAGCCGCGGCTTAAGCAAACCATTGCTGAAGAATCTTGAACTAAATTTGAATACCAGGCCATTAAAGAATGGTATGATCTAAGCCAAGACTTATGGCAGCTAACTTCACAAATTCTTATAATTATTTATGGAACACATTTTTTGAATTTTAGCCTTATGTATATCTTTTTATACTTAATACATTACCTTATTTTTATATTATATTTTTATATTTGTTATATTCTATTTCAATATTTTTTCTGTTTATTTCATTCTAAGTTAATTCCAGGACCTCTCTGAAAATCACTGATGTAAGAGTTTTCCTGGAGCATATTTTAATGTGTGCAATAAAGATTATTATTTATTAATAATTTGAAATTGCTTCCAGATGGCGTCTAACGTACCTGCGGTTGACCACGTTTCAGAACATGTTGGTCTTGTGGAAAAACATGTGCTATGATTCAAAGGTATAATAAAAGTAGAATACTGAACACAATCTTTGAAGGAAAATAAATAAATAAATAAAAATGGCTACTTTATTTATAGTGGGTGAAGTGAACACAGAAAGCGGACTCGTGGCCTTCATATCTGTTTAACGTCTCCGCAAGAGAAAATGAGCTAAGAGAAGGCACCTCTCGTATTAAGACTTGTAACTATCATAGGCAGTGTTTGATGCTATTTTTAGATTAGATTTATTTTAGGAAAAAAAACCTGAATCGTTCATTTATTTCAGGCATGAAATTTTCATGTTCTCATGCATAAAGAGGGAGAAGTGAAAAATCTTCCCGTGTCGAAATCAAAAACCATTTGAAAGTAAATTGAAAAACACGTCTGCTTTAAATGAATACTCATTCTACACATGCTACTGAAGGATATTTTTTCTAGATTCATCTGTCTTTGTTTTGGCCTTAAGATAGGCACGAAGAACGTTCGGGAATGGTAACAAGTTAGAAAATCACTTTAATAAATAGTCAAAGTATACAGGCATTAATTATACATACCACTCCCCACTTGGTGAAGAAAACATGCACAGAGGGGAGGGATGGGTAGGGTTTTACACAAACTAAAGTATTGACATTTATTCTGGAACGCCTATATTTACTTTTTCATCTGACTTTTCATGTACAATAGGAATGAATAGAAATGAATATATGGAAATAAGTTGTCTAAAAGTATCCAAAGTCCATAAATGTAAATATAAGTACTCTATTTTTTCAGGTTCCCGTAGGAGAGGTTCGGTATTATGTCCCTAAAGAAAAAGTTAAGGATCCAGACATCGAACAGCATAGACTGTGAGAAGAAAAAGAAGTTTTGAAACTACAATTGCTACTTGTTATTAGAAAGTATACTTGGTGATCTCAGCGTGCGTTATATAATTCATGATAGGACAACATATAACCCATGAAGTATATATTGACTAAAACCTGCATTCTATTGAAACCTGGGATTTGCTTGGTATATACTTCATGGTTTATAAGTACTCCCACCATTAAGTATAAACCTAGCGTGGTTTGGTAATGTTGTCTCAATACAACAAAATTATGTATTCCATTAGACAAATTTTACTTGAATCAATCGTAATGTAACTGATAATAATACTTTTTAAAAAAGACGTGGACACACATTCCATTGTGACATTGCTGACAATTCTCACATAACGAGCTTTCTCTAAAACCTATTCGAAACAGTTTTGGAGTGTAACACGGAGCAATATTCTTTGATAACAGACGCATATACGCAGGGTCAGACTCATTTCAGCATCAAAATGTTCACAAATTCAGAGAGCAAAGTAAATAATGCACAACCTTTTTAATTGAAACACTTTGAGACTCAACGGATCTTCATGGAATATATGAAAAATCCATATATATCCCTTACAGAAATTGCTGGATTGCAGTTCAGGCATGTTGACCCAATTTGTCCTTAGCTCACCAGAGCTAATAGCTAATAGCTATTACAGTCGATCCCAATAACTCGGTGGTAGAGCATCCGCGAGCCTAAGTCTGAGTACATGCGTCTGCAATCAATGAATACAGCGGATGTGTCAAAAAGGGTCTATATCACCTTTCTCGCAGAAATTGTCGTGTCCGAGTCTTTATTATTATTCAAGGCCGTAGCCAACAGTGTGGTTAGTCCGGTTTCAACTGGACCACTTTTTGTTAAAAAGCTTTATAATTCATTTTCTCTCAACTTCCCAACCAGTGTAATCTCTAGTGGTGACTGGACCAATTCCTGAGTGATGGCTACGACCCTGCTTTTATAATCCTAGTTTCCCGGTCTAGAAATGTGAATCAGTGTTATTAAGGTAATGTGATCGTGCAAGATTTACAATTTTTAAAACTTAACACAAAAATCTTTTTTCAGTAAAAGAGTAGAAAAATGAAATAAAAAATGGGAATCACCGAATCCGTAAAGAAGATACTACTATTCAAAGATGGGGATTTCGGCCATCTTTTCGGGCAAAATAGTATAATGGCATAACAAGCTCTTTCAGTCCATATCGGTCGTTAATAATAGAAGCAATGATTTCAAATGATACATATGTAAACTCAATATAATGAAAAACCCGAAATTCGTCGTTTTGTGTTGAATAATACATTTTCAAAGCCAAAACTTCAAAAATTAGTAAAACCGTTCTTTACAATTCTGTTTTTGAACATTTAGTGGATTTACTGAAAGACTAGCCAGAAAACCTTTCATTTTTTGACATTGTCTAGCATTAGTTCACCTAGACTTACTGTGGAAAAATCAGGGTAGGTCACCGAATTAGATTTTTTGATATTCCGTGGCCTGTCAAAACGTCCTGTCCGCCATGTTGAAAAGGTTTTACCACAGGTAGCCCAATCTATAAAAGTTTGAATTTCGTGTGCTTAGAAGTGATGCGCGTGAATGCGCGCGCGCAAAACTCTAAAGTTACAGTGCGACCCGGATAAGTGTGGGCACTAGGAAATGTTTTAAGACTTTGACCAATCAGAAACGGGTACCCTAACTGCCATGACAGGGAGATGTTTCTGATTTGTTAAAGAACAATACAAATATTCCTTAAATATTTCTTAGTGCCCACTATTCTTCGGATCGTACTAGTGCAATAAAAAAATCCTTAGATGAAACTTTATATCAGGAAATTAAATAAATTCCAGATGTACATACTGCCGCAACGCTGAACTCAACGAACTCGATCATATTTCAGACATTTAGGATAAATGAATGAAGGAAATGACTCGTCTCTCCCTTGAAGAGTCGTTATGGTAAGAATAATTTTAACAGACGAAAGTCTAAACGAATGACTGGGAGCCAAATTTGTCAAGGTCGCGTACGCATAGTAAACAAAGGTATTGTAATGTTTACAACGTAATGTCAGTTGATTCTTCATAATCTACTCATTTAAACTTTATTGAACATCTTCAATCCTTACAAATATTTTTTTGTTGTCCTCCCTCGATTCCATTTACAACTTCGCAGTCTTTATTTACAACTATTTGTTTTACATTCATTGACATTATGCTCCACTCGCAAGGTATAGATCACCGCTCTTCTTGCTTAGAATATTACCACTGTGTAGACTAGTATTGGCACACGAGTTCGCTTTAAAACCGTCGGATTACCAGTGATTGTATGTCCTTTCATAAATAAACGAGATCAAAATGCTTAAAGTGAACACTTTTACGGTTTAAGACATGAAATGATTGCTGAGGAATCTTTGATGTCCCTCCATCCTTATAGAGAACTTCTATCATGTAAAGAGTGTCTTGATTTCAAATCGCCGGGCACTTCGAGTTTTTGTCAGGCCCCCAATCAAAACCAATTGAAAATGACAACTAAACTACTCTAATTTACTCCTATGTAATTGAAATTCTCGACAAAATAGGCAAAGATACTTTAAAATACGTCTTTGCCAGTAGACCTGATGTTATGAGACTTGATTATTGAGTGGACTGCCTTTGGACAGTGAGCCGTTAAGTGGTCAGCGGCCACCTTTTGAGTTTTACTGTTGACATCCATGTTTTTTTATGACAAGCCTAATTCAACTGAGGCACTCGTCTATTTACTTCTAAATGAAACAATTTATTCAACTTAAATCCTAATGGATAAAGTCCTACGGCCAGAACGTATAGAAACGGATCCTAACAGCGACGAGACTTCGAAAGAGTGAGTTCACTGGAAACGAACCTTCGAAAACTTTCTTTTGGTATTACCCCAAAGGGACCTCGGCAAGTTTAGTGTTTTCGATCATACATTCTCTTGAAATCACCTTCATATTGTCCCATAAATTCATAAAAATCTGCACTACCATGAAATAAATCCAAGTTTCCGCTCTACGCATTCTGAGTTTTTCACAGAATACACTTACCTCAGAGTCACTTTTAACGCCAAAATATTCATCTTTAAAGCGGGCAAAACTCGACTGAAATTGCTGCTTTTTCCCCCTCATATGTTTGTCTATCTTATGCCGAAGTATCACACTTTGAGGACTGAAAAAAACTTGAAAAAATCGAGCTGAAAAGTACAAAAACAATCTTTCGTCGACTCGCTTGCCTGCACATAAATCTTTGTAACCAGGTCTAAAAGGCATACAAACTCTACTGGGAAAGGGGAGGGAGAGGGGTAGAAAATGAAAACGATGTAAAAAAAAAAAAAAAAAAAAAACCTACCCCAAGTGTTTTTTGTAATGCAAAGAGTCACTTTGGTGGGAATTCCAAAAATCAAAATGTTTTGCCCACTTTAAAGAAGAATATTTTGACGTTAAAAGTGATTGAGATAAGATGTCTGAATATCTGAATGAACTAAAGAAGCTGTCAACTTAAAATTAAAGTTTGATACTGAGGTAAATGTACAGAGCTGTTTTGCTTACTTAGATCAACAATCTGCAGATTTGTTTGGAATTGCTTTTACTGTAAAATGTTTTGCTTGCTCCACGTTGGTACTTTGGTTTTGTTTGAAAAGAGGTATCAAAATCGGCAGCTGAAAGACTTATTTAGAGCTCAATAATCAATTCTCTTCGCTCTTCGACTATGCTTCGCCATTTTGTTATGACAAATTTGAGACTAGAACGTATGCGCAGCCTTGATTCCGCAACTTCGCTGACAAAACGTACTGCGGGAACGAATTGTCCGGTATTTCTGCTAATGACCTGTCCTGAAGGGACCAAGTATTAATATACTTAACTCAATAAAAGTTCAACAACGTTCTCTCTAAAGTTCATGTTAGATTTATAAAACTATACTTCTTATTGCTTTAAGATATTCTTGATCTTTTCCCTCGCGGCTGCTGCATCTCGTCTGGGAGTGAACTCTCTTGCTCGTGGATTTAGAATTTGCTCTCGTTGCATTGTTGCCTATCACACGACAGCTCCATCGGGGAGATTTGCTGAACTACTCGCTCTAAGAATGACTTCCCAGCTCTCAGTCTAGCTGTCCGTACCTCTCCGTCTCTACCCTTGATCAGCTTCACTACAACTCCAATTTTCCACTTCCCCCTGTTTCGTTCTTCTCCTTTTATGAGTACTTCATCACCGACTTCAATAGTCAGTCTCTTACTCTTGTAAGATAATAAAAGTAATGAAAATAATAAAAATAATGAAAAATAGTAAAAGTAATAGTAATAGTAATAATAATAATAGTAGTAATAATAATAGTAGTAATAATAATTGGGCTATTATACAAGTAAATAATACAGGCAATAAATAAAATATACATAAAATATAAACGCTACGCTACTAGTAACTGTTGACAGATGCCTAGAGAGAAATATTAAGTTTTTCACAAAATAAATTGACTTTTTTAACTTAATTTTTCCTTTATTTTTGTTTGTTTGTTTGTTTGTTTTCGTGTGTTTAGTTTTTTATACCAAAGTATTTAGACGACTCGCTCAAAGCTGATTTCTATCGGCTTTTCTCGTTAAAATTACCACTAGCTAACGATGGTTTCGTATCATTATAGAACTCATCGTTGATATATAAAGTAGCGAAGCTATCCCATTCTTTTGTATATCTTTTAAGTTCAGAATTCAGAATGTATTTTGGCAGAATACTTCTTCGTTTACGCAAGAAAGAACAGAAGCTGGCCATCTTGAAAATCACGTCTGTATTGGGTACTAGTGCGCATGCGTGAAAATATATGATGCGATGACGTAATAGAATCAAGCTCATGAATAAAGTACAAATCCGATCCGTAACTGGCATCTCAAACTTCGATGGTCAAGTGCTTACGGTCTTACGTTAGCAAGTCAGGAGTTCGAGTTCAGGTAAGGTAAGAAAAAAAATTTAATATGTTAGTAACCAAATAAGGCAGGTGGATAGACAGACAGATCAACAAAAGGGAGGGGAATAGAGAAGAGAGTAGAATGAGGGAGGGGAGGGTAAAAATTTCATTACTTTTTTTAAGAACCCCCTAAAAATCCAAGTTCCTGTTTTTTAATGACTCCCCAAAATAGAATCCTTTTTAAAAATCCTTGATAATCCTCCACATCTTCACATTGGATGGATCTTTATCCTTGATCCAATGGAACCGCAGAGCGTCTCTATCTTCTCTTCGAATTCGGACTTGTAAGAATGCTTGTTTGAAATCGCCGGCTAACCCGACTGGCTTGAAACGGTTCCGCACAAGCACGTCCCATAACTGATTTTGAAGCGGTGGCCCTGTCTCCAAGTAATCGTTCAGCGATGGACCTTTTTCATTTGCACGAGCTGATGCGTCAAAAATAATCCTAACCTCAGTGGTTTCTGCTGATTCCTTGACAATGGGCTCATGGGGATGCGAAACACGTTTCTTTGTGTGTTAGTTGTTGGTGACCCTTTCAACGATTCCTTCAGCTAATTGGTTTTAGATGATGTCATCGTACTGGTCCATAAGAGTCTGTTCCTTTTGTAGCTTTTTTAACAAGTTTTTCCATCCTTCGTCGACTGCCACTCTCACTAATTTGGAGGCGATCATGACCTTGCTTCCAAGGCAGACAAGTCTCGTACCATTCCTCATCGTTCTGGATATGATTGCTCTTTGAATTCTTCGTATACTGTCTGTTGGTCGCCATCTGGTCTGTTTCTTGGACATAAACATCTAGACTACACAGCTGCTCGTAGTCTGCCGCTGACATTCGTGTGAAGTAGGAATTATCTAGGTTCGCCTCTTGGCCCGATGACATCATCACTAATCCAAACACGGTGAGTTCTGCGATAGGATCCTTGGTATCTGTCTTGATTTTCAAGTACTCACTGGTTCCTAGAGTGAGATTAATGGGTAGTTCTTCCTTCGTATCCTGGTCCTCCGTCTCCACACATTCTAGATGATGAAACTCGTTTATCTTTTCCTCATACCTTCGGTACTGTGAGCAGCACGCCTTTGTCCACTTTTTTAACCATCACTGCTATCTCGAAATGCACATCAATACTCGCAACGTCCACTTTATAGATGTCTATTTTCTGTGTTTTGGAACACATCATCATGTCAATTCTCTTGCATTCCGAGAAACGTAACGGTGTGCTTTGCTAGACGATGAATCAGTGCTACAAAGGCATACGAACTGCCTGAACCCGTATCTAACAGCGCTCTGCATTTTTAAATTCCATCAACAGTGACCACTGCTACAGTGTAAATCACAGTTCCCTCCCCTGTCTAACAGCATGGGATTACTGTCGGATGGTTTGTTGCCACTGGATTACTATCAGAAGCTTAAGACTTCTTGTTGCATATTGAAGTGTGGTGATTTGCGCTACAGTGCTGAATGTGACTTTACTTGTACATTCAGCAGCGCAGTGTCTAGCTCCTGTGCAATTAAAACACAGCTTCTTTTCGGTGGGTTTAGCCGCTCACTTTCTCCCAGGCTATTGGCATGTAGTCCTTTGCACCGCAGTAGATGCAGGGGAGTGCACTAACCTCTTCGTCTTTTGACTGGTAAGCGTTTTCTTTGCGTGCTGGGCGATGGTGGGTACGATCGGACTTCCGATCTTCAATGTAACTAGGAACAGGGTTGCGATCGCACCAATATTGAGATTCAATCAGCTCTGGGAACCCTCATTCTTGCCAATTGGCATCTAAGCGGACCAGGTCTGCTCTATTTCCTGGCAATTTTTCGAGAGTTGTACGTACCAGCCCGTTTATCTCTTTTATTTTCCCCAATACACCGAATGCCAGTATGGCCGATCGCTCGGAAGGACCGGGTCGAGTTGCATCAAATCCAGGCTACCGAGGATTC
>JANTNT010117645.1:0-10882 GCA_024752375.1 Entacmaea quadricolor
GATTGTTGTTGAAAATGAAGCGGCCCTCACCTCAGGCTTAAATTTCCAAGCAGTGAATAAAATAAATGCCATAATCAAGTAAGAAAGTCGGGGATGGGATAATAATAGACTTTTGTCGATTCCCATAGCGGAATTCAAAGAGAAACTAAAATATTTTGCCTGGACTGCATGTGTTTGTGTGAAAAAGAACTGGGATGAGGGCCGCCTCGCTGAACATCTAAATGTGCTGTGATTGGTTAGTTCGTGCGTGCACCGGACAGCTGGTAAGGTATATTACTATAACCCCATTGATGCTTGTTGCATTGATGCTTGTTGTCTTGGAGCTCTACAAAAGCAAAAATGTTGATAAAGGAAGTTTTACAAGTGAAAAAAAGTACAGCTTAGGGCATGGTCAGAGCATGGCATGGCATTAATGCAGTCAAACTTCAAAATCAAAATCACTGCAGAGCAATCATAGCCAGTCATATACCAGTCAAGATGACCATGAAAAGTGGTTTTGACCAGTCACTGCACACAAGTGTATGGTCAAACTTGTCAAAGAGCTATTCTGTTTCCTTTTAAAATGATCAATCAAAATGACCATTCAAAAAACATAATTGGCCACTCAAGTACCAAATATGGTGAGACAAAAACTGATGAGGGGCTGTTATTTCAATCCCTTCGTCTAATCGGAATTCTGTGAACACTGCAATGGTAATGGCATGGCATTTCAAGTCCTAGTCTTTGTCACAACTTTGCTCAGACAAAATCACAGTGTCAAATGACTGTCTCTTAATTGTTTGTAGTTACTATAAGAAAAAAATCCCTCGTCTCTAATCTTCAAGTCTTAAAAAACCTTATCATTTTCAGTATCAGGTAGGTAGAACAAGTGAAGGTAAATATTTAAACTAAGATTACATACCAACAGAATTTCCTGACAAACTTGCTGCCACAGGAGTAGACCTAAACCAAACATTGTATTCAATTACTTCTTTAAAATGTTATTGCAAGTAGAAGCAATGAAAAGGATTTTAATGCTTTCATGCAGTTTTAAAGATTTGGCTTACAAAAATACTATAAACTATGATTCTTCAAATTTATTCAAATCTTTCTTGAGAAATCAATATAAATCTTTCAAGTTCTTCATTCAAGTAAAAGAACAATAATGTATTATTAATGGTGAACTGTGTGTTATTTAGGTGACTTATTATTCTTTTGTATAATCACCTGCCAGCAACAAATATATTAATAATTAATTATTATCTCTGCTATGTCATTTTCAATCTCCAACATTATTTCCACAGAATAACTGATAAGTTAAAATTAATAATAACAGACAAAATCTGTTATTTTGTGTGAAAAAAATATTATCTGCCACAGTATCAGCAAATAGATGAAACCTTGTCCTTATTTACACCTATGGTATTTTCATAATTACAGACCCCATATAAGTCTACATAATTTCTAGTGTTTAGGCTTCTGTCAATCAAGGATTCAATGGAAGTCAAAAACACCAAATGGTAGAGTTATTTGAGTCATGTAATTCTGAAGATACAAAAACTTTGAAAATGCTTTCCAAACTGCATTTTAATATTGATAATGACTTATCAAATGAAGCAGACAGCGAGCAAATTATGTTGATTACAGCTAAGTTAATCACCAATAATTACCCAAATTATTCTTTAATTATCTAGGCAAAGAAAGCCTGGAGTGGCCACCTACTTCACTATTTTATCCACCTACCTTAGGTGTGTTCTGAGAACCCTGGGCATACAAAATTTGGGATTTGATTATTGGACATTTTTATCTGCTTACCTGTGAGCTGTCGTAGATAATGCACTGGTATGTGCTGATGTTGTTTTAACAACTCCTTGCCCTCTTTCTGCATCACTGGCTTTATTTTCTCTCCCTTTCTCTTCAGTATGTCCTCTGCTCCCATCTCTTTTCTCATTTGAAAATGACTCTTTGATAGAAAATTTAGACCCATCTGCAATCCAAAAGTAATTTTCATCTTTAGGAGACTTAAATCATAAATAAGACTACAATTATTGAGTAGTGGCTGTTCCTGGAGAATTAATACTATTGCTTGGATGTCAAAATGAATGAATGTCCACCAATTTGAAAAATATTGTATTTATAGGTGATTTGCTATCATTCCCATTAATGTAAAGAAAATCTTGCAGTAACCATCCTTAGTGTTTAAGCTCTGTTCTAATGAATTTCTTAATGGGATTTGTTGGATGGATCAAGAGATTCTTAGAGGACAGGATTTGGTGTTGTGCCCAGTAGGGGACCTTAAGGAGCATTCATAGAAGAGGGAGAGGGCTAGAGGAATCCAGTGGAGGGTCTCCAAATTTTTACAGTACATGTAGCAAAATGGGGGGTCATTACTATTTTTCTTCTTGAAAACTTACAGTTTCTTGAGGTTTCATAATTAACATCTTCCTTCCATAATCCAGTATCCCTTGTTTCTTTTGTGCTGACTGAATTTTGTTCCTTGTCTCTATTATCTCTCTCTCTCCTTTCTCTGGAAAACACACATGACAATATTAAGCCCTGTTCAAATGAGATCACAAGTTTGGACTTGCTTCTCATTTGACTGTGTCAACTTCTAGTGACTTGCATCTAATTGCAATAATTTTGAACTTGCTCATTTTTTTTACAAGTTAAGTTGAATTGTTTCTTGTTTGAATGGTCAATCACAGGTTACTGCAACCTAGTCCTCATAGTAATCACTTCATTTTTCATGCAGGTGTAAGTTCTTTTGTTTACCTCATGCCAAAAAGACTGGCTACCATCTATTAGATAAGTGCTTAACAGCTTGTGTTGACATGCATTCTCAATTGAACAATTAAATGCAAGCAAACTTGGTCCTTTGGAATGGTGCTTTACACATTTTATATCAAATAATGTTTGTCCTTAACTGATGTATACATGTGACTAATGCTTAGTTTGCAGGTGAACTCAAGCTGTGATGGCTCCGGAATTAGAAACCATTGAAAAGCACCATTACCTTATAGACAAACCCCTTATAGGTCTTTAAAAAGTCATGAAAGGACAACAATTTCTCCATCTTCTTGATTACTGTACCACACAATCTTCAAATGGCATTTCATGGGTGGGAGAAGTATTGCTTTATAATAGGGCATACTGTAACTTTAAAATGGCTTCCCATTGTCTTTTTTAATGAAATAATGCCATCCATACTTTACATGTGGCTCAGTGGTATTTTATTATTAACAGTGTGACTCATTAGATAGCTGCTAATATTCTCCACTCATATAAAATTCACTTTAAATATTAATCAAACCATAGAGACCTCAAAAAATGTTTTGCAGATGTAAAGACACTGAGACACAAATTAATAATAATGGAATGCAGCTTGGAATGCATAGTATCTCGTATCATATACACATACCTTTCAATCCATTCTTTTGGCTTTTCCCATTGAGACTTTTCAGTCTTAAAATTGTAGTAATAGCTTTTTCCTGATGAACTAACATGCTGAGACCAAGGAAATTCCTAACATTCAAATGTATTAATTGTTATGGTCAACACAAGAAGCAGGAAATTATTGAATTACTTTGAAAATTAATTACTTGCTGTTTTAAATCTGAAACAGACTTGGACATGTAGGGTAGTTGAGAGCAGACCTGTTTAAAACTGTGCTCTTAGCTCCCATAACAGAAGTCCAGTCATTACTAATACTAGTATAAGAGTGATTTCACTTGATTCATAAAAAAGAGTAAGGATAATACATAATAGTGGACACCAATTCCATTGTTTTCTTTTGACTGTTACTATCCTTTCTGTTCACAGGCAAAGTGAAATCACTCTAATGACACTGTCTAAATTATTTTAAAAATTATACAACAGTAACAATGAGATAAAAACATTGCATGCTTTGTTCAGAGATTACATACTTTTAATTTAGTAATTTTGTTACATATTATAAACTTATTTTTACAATAATATTTTTCATAGGAAATAGGGTACAAGCTACCTAAATAACCAAAAGTTTAACCTAGAATAGTAGATAGATAATATATCTCCAATAATATTATACATAACGTAATGATGATGTGGATACAAAGATATTATACTGACCTCAATAGACCTTTCCCAAATTCCCTTCAGTAAATGCAAATTTTGTTTCCAAGAAACAAGGCACTTTGTTTATGTAAATCCATTTACACAGTACAACTTTTCCTTACAACTGTCACATTCAATCTGCTGATGCCATGCTCACAATCCCCATTAAGGCCCGTTTACATGAGCGATATTTGCAGTGCGATTGTCCCGTGACAATTGCAGATATCTGGTTGCAGTATAGAAATCGCCCGTGTAAACAGCTGGCGATTATTGCAGCGATCATCGTGTGAGAATCGTCGGCTGTTTACACAAGCGATTTCCATGCTGGAACCAAATATCTGCGATTGTCGCGCAACAATCACACTGCAAATATCGCTTGTGTAAACGAGCCTTTAAACTGTCCTACTACCATTGTGTATGAAAAAAGTTGTACCATTTTAAATAATGTTTTAATACCCTGAGACAATTGTAAGTCCTGGTGCCAGCAGATTGCATGTGACAGTTGTAGGGAAAAGCGTACCACGTAAATTGGCCTTAGTAGATACAATGTGACAAAGAATTTGAATGGGACATACACCAGCAAACCACAGACCTGTGAGCTATGGTATTTCCCATAAAATCTGGCATGAATATTGTAATTAACTTATCAAATATCTAGGTTATTTATTTCATTTCCTTTCATCCTTACTAAAATATTTAAGAAACAATCAAATTTGGCCAAGAAAATCCAAGTTAAAGTGTATGCAAGACAATTTTGTATCAGATAACACAAACTCCTTCCTGGTTAAGATTTATTTTGTAGTTTCCTGATTAATTGTTCATGAATTTCATAAATATATTTACTGATTTTATTAAGTCCTACCTGGTCTTGAGACATTTTTTTGTAATCAGTGAAGCAAATACAGGAATGGTGCATTGGGTCAATTAATTTCACAAACAAACATATATTCCTACCTCATCATTACTAATATGGTTAAACTTGGTATGTCGTTCAGTTGGATGTGAATTTGATCCACGATGAAAGTCATTTGGGGACTGGTTTGAACCTTTTGAAAAGATAATCATAATATAGTTATCAGGAATGTTAAAAGATAATCATAAACTGCAATCCAACTGAAGACAATTTAAATTATTCACATCTTATAGGCAAGCAATTTGTTACCTAGGCACTACAAAAGCATAAGATAACTCCTTGCAGGAAATTGAATTTTATACAATTGACTTAAGTGCTTAAATTCTAAATGAGGGAATTCTTGATCATTTTATATAAAAATGAGAAAAGAAGAACTTAGGAACTTCACCAACATCATTCATTGTGTCACAAATTGACCCCTTTTGTTGTATCAACAACAGACAGGAAGGGAAACATAATCAAGCTCTCTTTTTATTGTTCAGTTTCTGATGAACAATCAATTATTGCAAAAAGTACAATTTACCATTTAAGTCAAACATCTGTCTATTTATCATCTTTAATAGAAATGGGTCTTAGGTAACAAAATAAATGCTATAAGAATCTACAACTATAATGTAATATGAATGTTCGATATCAAAACCTGACAATGTGACTTTCTGGACCAAAACAATAGAAATCACTGACAGTAATCACAAGTAAAGAAATGATATTTTTATGTTTTATTTAAAAAAGCTTCGTAGAAATGGAGAATTATAATAAAGTAAATGAAGCCTAGAATGATTAACAAACAAATTGGCATTGCCATCAATTTGTTGATAGAGTTAAAGAAAACTATTCAGTTCTAACAAAGTGTTGATGAACATGTAGTTATAAGAATCAGCTGCAAATAACATTCTACTTCTACTAGGTAGTTGGTCTCAGAATATACTTAAGCAAAAGACAGATTTCCATAGTTTACTGGTGAAATAGATCACATGGGGTGTTGGGAGGGCACAACAAACTTGACAATCATGAGCCTGTGAATTTCAAGTTTGTTTAGTGCTCTCCCAACACCTTGCATGATTGATTTCACCAGTAAACCAAGGAAATTTGTCTTCTATTGTTCTCATGATATAGCAAAACTGTAAAAGTTTTAATTTGTCAAAATTATAACATCCAGTGAGAGCATGTGTTTACCAGTTAAAAAGATCATAGATTTTGAGTGAATTAACCAATGACAGCACACATACTATCTAAGCTATATTATAAAAAGAAATCTTACAATTATCATTTCTATTCACAAAAATCCATGTCATTGCACATAAATCTTGTTTCAAAGACAAGCTATTTACTGAATCATTTATAGAAGTCTAAGGATAGCAGAATAAAAAAATGAAAGAAAGCTTGTCAAAGCTTATCTATGACATAATGATAGGGCACATCTCAAAATATCTTATTATGATGATCTTAAACAGTATGGAGATGGTCAAAAAATTCCTTTTTTACTATTGATATTGCTCTTTTGAATGATATTTATCTAAAGCTTCAATCCATCTTGGTTCTCTGTTTTGTCATTCCAGCTTCTTAAACTTGACTGAATAGCAAAATACAATACACTAGAGGAATAGAGCGCTGTACGGTTAGGAGAAGTAAAGCATGAGAGTAGTTTAAAACCAACATAAGACAAGTGCTACATAATGTCCAGCACATTTAGATCTCAATATTTAGTCAAATGCCAATTAAACAGACACTAAGGCATTATTGAAAATATCTCTATACAAAAATAAAAAATATAGTATATTTAGATCTCAATATTTAGTCAAATGCCAATCAAACAGACACTAAGGCAGTAATGAAAATATCACTTTATATATAAATAAAATATATACTTAATGAGTGCCTGTTCAGTTTTCTTCACTAGCAAGTCTTTCTGAAGACAACTTTTATCCAGATAATCACAGTCAGTCACCACACCACTTATATTCCCAGGCTCATCCACTTCACTTTATTTTCTTGATTATTTTGTGGAAACAAAATCTCCAAGCAGTTCCAAAATCTCTCTGCCCCCTGATTTAGACACTTGTGTATCTACTATTTATAAATACATTTATTCATTGCTTACTCCTTTGGTCTTTTAACCAGCATTACTCATCAGGAAAGATGACCAATCTTATAAAGTAAATTTGATAAATCTTTCATTTGTCTGAGCATAAGTAGTTAATAGGACATGTCTGGTTTTCTATCATTTAAATAGTGCCTGTTTAGTACTATTTATACTACCAAAATCGCTTGACTGTTAGCACTGCCAAAACAATGATCGATTGTGTTTCGAATTTCAGTTTCATTCATGAGACCATTTGAAGTGCTCCACATGATCAGTGACATTTATTTAGATCTGTCAGATCAAAGTGTGCTATGGATTGAATGTCATGTGATTATTTGATGTGCTCCAAATGGTCACATGAGTTAACCAAAATTTGAAACGATTGTTGTTTTGGTGGTAACAGTTGAGTGATTTCAGTTGTACTGTGTCCACACTATGCTGAATGTCAATATTTTCAATCTGGAAACTTAGCTAATTGCTTGCATTTAATCCCTTGCATTTATTTGATTGCAAAATCCTAATTTGTTAAAATCAACTCCAATTAATCTTTTGATATCGGTTCTTTACAATTTTTGAAGATATGTCTCAAATCTTTGCTTTGGACATTGTTTTATGAAATCCCAGCTGCTTGTACTGTAAGGATCACAGAATGAACATCCTTTTTTGTTGAGAAACTTTGAAACAACCCCCAAATAAGGTTTTTTTTTCTGGGCTTCAAGTAACTTTGTCAGCTTGATTCTCTGGAAGAGTTTCAAGCTCTTTAAAGTTTATCAAGGTTTATTTATTTGCATTTCCAGTTTCATTAACTTAGAAACACTTGATCAATTCTATATACCCTCTAATTGTTTGTTTTTGTTCGAGATCTTTAACTTACCCTTCTTATTTCCATCTTTTGATCTACTGTGAGAGAATTTAGTTCTCTGAGATCGAGGTGACGAGTTTGAATGTCTATTTGATGAGGAATAGGGTGAATTGTCTCGGCTATTCGACCCTGTAGGTGATCTTTCTCTATCTCGGCTGTCCGCAATGCAATTCGCTTGTTTCTTGCTCTGTGAGATCAACAATGAACTTGTTATCAATTCTTGATCTCTAAGTCTAAGATAATATATCTCTTTCTTTAGTAAAACATTAAGTAAGTTTCGAAGACGGGGCTAAACTTGGGAAGTCTGGGTTTCCCAAATTATTCTCTTAGGTGAGATTCTTTTAACTTAATTTACTTACCTGATACGGGTGATACGGACTCCTTTCATTGTACCTTAAAAGTAAAAGAGTATAAATCAGAATTTGAAAATACTTTGATGCCAATATGCCTGCGATTAACCGGCCTTGCAACGCGTTTTTTTAACTTTCATGTAAGAGTTTATTAACAAAAAAACATGGCCGACAGTAGTTCTGACAACACCGTTTAGTTGAAGCCAAACTAACCCGTCCGATAGTCTTGGGTATTTCCTATTACTCATCAAAACTGCCAGTTTGGCCTTTTGGGAAGGATACGCTCCCTATTTTGAGTCGAAATTTTAGCAATTTCGGCAAAGAAAAGTCGAAAATAAATGCTAAACATATCTCCACACTGCTTTCAAGTCGCCATTACTAGCTTGCAAGGCTTTCATGTCATGTGACCTGCTTGTCGACGTCGAATTTCTTGGCCAATCAAAACGTACCAATTGATCAGCTGATCTACACTACAGGGAGCCCACACAAAGAAACGACAATGAATGAGCAAACTTTTGAAATAGCCACTGGATGGGACCCCAGTCGACGTGGATCATCATGTTCCCCGGCCCACATCCCATCCAGTGGCTATTTCAAAAGTTTGTTTTAGTTATCAAAAAAAAAAAGTATTGCGAAATTTGAAAAAAAAATCATGTCTTCTAAAATACTGAGATTTAGAAATATATTTCTACGCATCATTAGTTTATTTGACCTCTTTTCACTAAAAAATTCGCGCCATAGTTTTTGACACAGGGATCCCACAAATGATGCAGTGAACACTTAAACAGATGCGTTACTGAAAGACTTAGACTCATTCTTTGCTATTTGTTCTTCGTATTAGAACGGAAAAATAGAATTTCGTCCAAAGAGATATACCGGTTTCAGTGGCGGATCTAGGAAGTGACTATCCAGGAGAAGGGGGGTGACTATTATAAAGGTTTTACCAGAAATGCGAAGAAAATGGGTGACTTTTACTAAGGATATACTGCGAATATGAGAAAAAGGGGGGATGAGTAGTCACCATAGCTACCACCCCTGGATCCGCCCCTGGGTTCCGTCTTTATCTTTATCATGTGTTACAGATTTCTGTCAGGACGTGATATTTTCCAGCTTAAATAGTTTCAACAGGACATTCCGGTATAACAAAAATAGGAAGTGCATGCTAGCGAATCAGTACTGATAAGCTCTGCTTGTCAATCAAACAAAAAAATAAATAAATAAATAACAATAAATGGCAGCATTCGCCATACTTGGATTTTGGACATACATCAGTGGTCTAAAAAAGACGTTTTTAAAGTTATATATGGGAGCAGAAGAGTGATAAATTGAGACCGTCCTCGGATTATTTATACGGCTTCCAATATTATGCTTCTAATACCTTTCTCAAAGGGGTACCCACAATGTAAGGTGGGTAAGGACAGGCCAAAAATAACAGCTGAGTAATTTCCACCTCCCCCCTCCCGTAAATAATGAGCCAGCTGCCTAAATTCAGTTGCCGAGTGTATTGTGTCTTCAACCTTTTGCCACAATTCTTTCGAAATTTCTTATCAAAAGTAGGATTTTGTAAAACTTTCATTTTCAGCGAACAGTTTAAGAACATTTGCTGTACTCGGATTTCTAGACTGCTTTGCTCGCCCTCACGGATATATTAGGTGTACTCGCGTGCATAATAGCCATTGATGACGTCACAAACATATTTAAGAGTCGCCACTCTAGGAATGGTGCCTGAACAAACGCCAAAAAGGATTTTGAAGTTATTTCCTATTTTCTTTCTCATTATCTTAATCTGTTTTCCGGTAGTCTCATCTGGCCAGTCTTCAGTCCGTTTGTGTCAAAGTTCAAAGGATTGTCAAAGTTGCACTCGAAATGTTTCGTGCTTTTGGTGCGAGACAAGTCTAACCTGCCTGCCATATGAAGAAGAGATCTTTACTCGTTGCACAGTACGGAAATGGAAACAATGTTCTGAGTCAAGGAACGTTACCACTTTTCTTATATTGGTTGGAGCTTTGTTGGTGTTATTTTGTGTTGGAGGTATAGCAATATCTTTTATGAAGTTTGTGATTTATTGAATAGTGAACAGTAATGCTTAATAGACCTTATTCGCTTGGGCATATTTGTTGTCCCATTACAGACCACATGTCATTCCCTGGAGTATTAATTCATTCTTTCTAGTAACGCTTGAGAAGAACATTAATATGTATAAAGCTCAAACAAAGACTTCTATTCCTGAGAGGATTGTTTTGGGACAACAAAACGCCCAAGCGAATAAGGTCTATTGAACAGTGAAAAACCGACGGTGAAAGAAAAACAGAAATTCATGGTTGTAGTCAGCTAGTGGATTTATAAATCTTTTTATGGGCCCCTTCTGATTCAAAATCTCCCCTCATATCAATCAGCTATAGGTGAAAAGTAAGGAAAAACCAGTCAGTCTTTCAGCCGATAAAAATTCCGCACGATAAGAGAGAACGACGTCTATTAAAGCCGCCGCCCGTTTAGCTCAGTTGGTAAAGCGCAAGTCTGTTGTGAGGGAGGTCGTGGTTCAAGTCCCGGCCGGACCAACACTCAGGGTCTTAAAATAACTGAGGAGAAGGTGCTGCCTTTGT
>JANTNT010117756.1:0-18872 GCA_024752375.1 Entacmaea quadricolor
TTGCATATGTATTTTTCTCAAATATCTTCTGTGTAGACATCGATGGACAAGGTGCAAAGTCTAATTCATATGTAAGATCTAAATGCCTTTAAAATGATATGAAATTCAACTTGATTTAAAAACGCTTTGTACTCCCCATTTTCGAAAAATCATTTTTGCTGCTTTAAAGTCACATGACCACAAAAATGCAAATTTGTTCAACTTTTTATGTTACACTCCACAACCTGCATCTCCCACGAAAATCTCAAATTAACATATCTTTAAGTAAGAGAGTTATTTGAAAAACAAAATTCTTGCTAATTTGCAAAAAAACCCAAGCCTTAATATACTTAAGTTGCTGTTGTTATATATACGCTCTCATATTTCAGTCTGAAATACTATTCCTTGAGTTTCTACTATTATTTTAGAATTAGGGGAATATCTAGGGTATTCGTATTTTCAAAATTAAAAATAAAATGGATTGAGAGTTAGCTTCGCTAACACTGGGTTTCCTGTGTACTCTTTGACCAAGAGCACGTATGACTGAACGACGAAGAAAGGCGCACCATCTACACCACAAACCCAAGTTTTTCAACACATTTTATCAGCAAAACCACGGCGCGGCAAATGCGCACAATAATTCCATTTTCGGCCGTTATGAAGTACCGAGGAATTCTAACCCTCTTGAGTTGTAGTGCAATTGAAGTAGATGCGGAAAAGGAGTATAGAATAGGTTAAGTAATTGGTTAGTGGTATAGGTGGACCACCTAGGTGGTCTGAATCAGCCATCAACAACTACAGTGCTGCTGTTGTGGTATTTTTCAGTCCATACTAAAATAGGTCCTTTGCAGCTAGAAATCACGTAATTGTACTGGACTGCAAAAAATACTTTCTTCGGTTGTTTAAAAAAAATTATACAAAATTTGTAGGACTGTCACCAAACCTATATAATTAAAAATACCATTTTATATCTTAAAACTATCGCCGATCTTAAAATACAGCGCAGTTTAAAGTTTGTTTGCCTTCCAGTAGAGCCTTTCCCATGGGAGCGGCAAGAGCTGAATTCATTCGTTATTGAAGTGAAATATCAGCACGTGACAGTTAGCTGCAAAAGGCCTATTCCTATCGCTTTTTATGAAATGGAGTAAACAATGTCAAAACATATCGTGTTATGACACTTCAATTCTTGTTGTGATAAATAGAACAGAATGCGCAAAACAAGGTGACAGTGCCTTGCAAATAGAGGATCCTAAGTTAACTTTCTTTTTTTGTGGACCCGGGTACAAAATTGAAAATTTTAATATTTGTTAAGGGTGCAGTAGACCTTTTTCCTTCAAATGTAAAATGCTCATTTCAAACCACGTTATGTAAACATGATGTTATCTGGGAATTTTTTCTTTTAAATGTTTTCAGAATGATAAAGGAGCAATTCGCCAGAGAACATCATGTTCACATCACGTAATTTGAAATGGGCAATTTACATTTGAAGAAAACGGGTCTATTCTCGGCTTTCATCATCGCCATCGACAATTTTTCCGGGACTTATCATGGAACAAATAGAACAAATCCTTGATAGACCGAAAGAGCAAGCCAAACCATATATATCAGTCAAAGTTCTAGTTAAAAGAAGTTTTAGATACGAAGATATGAACAATCAATTATGTGTATAATTTAGTTGAAATGTATGGGTCCACCATCTTTGTGTCCCTTTGAGGGGCACAAACATGGCGGCCAAATCACGAAGGTTAAAATTCATGTTAATATTGCAAACAATTAACATTTTCATTAACAATAATCATCAAAGAGGAGTTAAACATCACCTACTAGGTTAAAAACTTAACGTTTCTTTCGAATTAGACGAATTACGCTATTTCTACTGCTTTGAAAATCGTGACAGTTATTGCGTGACAATTTGACTCGTCGATTAATCGTAAACCAAACATCGAAATAACAAAATTAATTTTGTAAGACTTTTCTTATAACGATTTAAACAAAATATCCAACAATCAGTTTTGTGAGGTGAATAGTTTGGATTTTGGTTTTCTCGTGACCTCACATGGAAGCCAATAGAGCTGCAAAGTGTGACGTCATTCGAACAAAAAATAGACTTCCGGGTCCAAATATAAAATCATTTCTGCAGAGATTTAAAAATTTTTTCTCCCGTTGCATGATTTTTTGCTCATATATATGATTGTTGGAGAAAGACAATAAATCTTAGGATCAAGTTATTGCAAGATTTAAGCGTTCTTTTTGTGAGATTGGACCCGGAAATACGCAACAACTTTGGAGCTCTATAATTGGAGTGAAACCATGTGTGTTGTGAGACCCATTTAAAAATGCACCTTGTAACATCCTCGGCTTTATAATACTTTCCTGAGCTAGTTTTCTTGGTAGAAAGTTCTTGAAAAGTAGATCTACTTTCCACTCGTCCAACGGAAACTATATATTATTTTACATCTTGTGTTACCTTTCTTGAATTACTTATTCTACGTACCGTGTAGTTATGTTCTTTACTGATTGACTCTTCCAAGTGAACTACATCAACTAGAAAATTCAATTAGAGAAATATGGATCAGCAAATCTTGGCAATGATAATGCTTTAGAAATCGTGACTTCTGAAAGCAAAAACATCCTGTTTGCAAACTCGTTGAAGGAAATAGAGTTCATCTTACGATTATCCACGGTTTTTAAATGGATGATTGATTTCTGTTTACGTTTTGGCGGGATATTTCCTTTCCAACATTAGCGTATTCAGTTTCCGTTTAGTTACCTGGTATATGACTTAATATTTGATTTACACAACCTTTATGATCTTAAATTTTATTGCCGTAGTTCTTAGATAGATCTCATTGCAGCCTGCTTCAGCTTTTGTTTCAATAGACCTTTCCCTAATCCCCTTCGAAAACAATGAATCCAAGACGAGGCGAAGCTTGATAAAATACAGTAAATGTATAAAGACATCAAGCTCCGCCTCGTCTTGGAACCATTGTTTTGTGGTCACTCAAGCGTATTCGGGAAAGTTCTATGAATTTAAACCGTGCACTGCTACACGTAACACGAGTCGATTTTAGCGCCTTTTTCTATCCAATGTCTACCTTCATGGAAGTGACAGTTTAAGGCTCTGATACACTGTGAAATTTTTCCAGCAACTTGTCACGCAACGGTGTTGTGAGAGAAGTTGCTCAAGAATTGCACGGTGTAAAAGTGGTTGTCTCGCAATTTTTTTCGCTGCGCTTAGCGTTGCACGAAGTAGAACTCACCTTTAGATTTTATTACCAAAAACATTCATTTAATCCACGATCTTGTTAATGTATTTTATGCCGTGAATGTCGCTGTTCTTAGCTTTTATCATACAATAGCTGAAGGGTAACATAGTAGTAGCCTCTCGGCGTAGCGCTCTCTAACTCTGCTCAGATGAGTACCAACGATAGTCTAAAACGATTGCGCCAAATTCAGTGTTAACTAATTGAATTTTAAAAGTGCACGAGAAAACTTAACAGGAACTAGTACAAACAACAAACAACTTTGAAGAGATGCTGTCATAGAAGAAAAACCTTTATTCAGATACCTTGTTATTTCTCATCAAGATTGTCAGTTTTCCAGGCAGAAAAAAACGTGGCTTCAGACGGCGTGAGCTGGTAAATCTTGCTCATTGTGCGAGCCCTTGAAAAACCATATGAAAAATAGATCAACTTGAAAGTATCAATAACTTATTTTGTTTTAGAGATGAGTGCGAGAAAGTTTTTTTTTTTTTTTTTTTTTTTTTTTTTTTTTTGCAAGCTATAAATAAAGGAGGTAGCTATCAATGGTAACGCAATTTATAAACCAGAGTGCAAAACGACAGAGGTATTTTGCATGTGTTTATTGGTGGTGGGAGGGCACAATTACGAGGGCGCGTAGGTTCCTATTTCTTAAACATTTCACAATTTTTAAAAATTAGCAAATCAAGAAGGCTAAGCCATGTTTTGTACTGTCAGAAAACGCGACGGTGATTTGAAACACGAGAGAAATGTTTAAAAGCACGGGTCGTAGGCGAGTGCCTTACACATTCCTCAATTGTTTATCAAATAAGAGTTAATGGCTTGTTTTTCAAATGTCCGTCGTGTTTTCTCACAGTATAAAACATGGCTTAGTCTTCTTCATATTCTTTATAATATCGAGGACGGTAAACAACAGCGAAAGCAAACATTTCGAATAACAATCACTTTTTGAAACTTTACACTTGTCCATATATTTCTTGTTCAGCAATACAATCTTAATCAGATAACAAACATTTTTCACGACATTTCAACTCCAAAAACCAGTTTTTTCTTCTTCTTCTTTCTTTCTTTCTTTCTTTCTTTCTTTTTTTTTTTTTGTGAAGTTATTGAGCCAAAACAAGCAATTTAAAACAACAAACAACAAAACATAGGTTTTCTATATTTGTATAACCTGGTAAAACATAGGTTTTTAGGCAATTAAATCGCGCGCGCGCGTACTTTAGAATCTCAGTACATTATGAAATAAGATAAATACACGATATATACATACGTGTTAGTACATATCATTCATTCTTGCATTTATAAGCAACACTCAGCGACATTTAAAAGAATATTAATTTGAACAAAAATAAAGAATAACACAGTTTTTTTAAATTGTTTTCGTAAGAAAATATTATGAAAGTAATAATTAATAATTTAACAACTTGAAATTTTATCGAAGCAAAAGTATATCCCATCAAACAATGCACGCTTGCTTCCGTAAAACACAGGTAGCCCAATCGAGTTTCATCGGGGACTTTGATAAATAAAGAATGTTGTCTACAGGATCCTCCCTCTTTCCCAACAATTTTCTAATTGTCGATCGACAAATACCGAGGATTTTATACATTAGGTCCATATGTTTCAAAAGAGGATTGACGCTCACGTCAAAGCCTATAGTATTTCAACGACTAGTCCCACGCTCAGGAAACGAATAAATTACATTAAAATAGCATGAATGGAATGCCAATGGGAACGACCGCAAAGCACTTATACGTAACCCGTGTAACTATATGATCTATTATACGTTAATTGGACAATTCAAAGTGCGTTTGACGGCCTGTTTGAGGGTTAGAGGAAAACGTCTCTCGGGTCGAGTCTTTATTTAATTAGACGAATTTTAAAAAAAGTGGCTGACGATTTGGTAATACTGTCACAAGGTCTCCGGTTCTTTTCCTGTCTCCCGCCTTGAAAAACACATATACAAAGAGTACGATTTAGAGCTAATTATACTGCTCAAGGCTAATCATTCCATCCATTTTTTAAATAAAATTTTGATGCGCAAACGAAAAGAATTATTCAAAGAGTTTATTTGAATTTATACGAATCTATTTCTATCAAATATAGAAATCTATTTTTATCAAATATAGAAATCACTGTAGACTGACTTCTGTTCTATAGGCACCACACTAATATAGATATCTCGTTATGGACAGGCCATTTAGCTGTCTATAAAAACTTATGTCGACTAACTCACTCACTAAAGGATGCCCTACAAAAAGGGCACCTTTAAATCAGATGCCGGATTTTCTCGTCTTTACACTGAACGATTTCTATAGCTACTGAATGATATCTCATTTCAGTTTTTATCATTGTTTGTAGAATAAGAAAAAGTCAAAGGTATCTTTCCGTGGTATGTCCTCTTATTGAGCATGATCAGTTCTGTTTGCAAACACAGTCAACAAATGTTACGATAGCTTTTCGTATGATATCCTTGTACAAGTCTAAACGGTTACCACGGTTTGCGAGGCGCAAACAATGGCGAAATCTACTAAATAAGTTTGATCCTGTGATAACGAAACTCACCATGGTAAATGAAAAATATACCACGAAAAATCTACCGTGGGTTTGTTAACTTTACCTCGTTTTTACTAATAAATACACAGTGGTGACGTCATCACGTGCTGCTACGCCGTTATACCGGATATTTTGTCAACCCTACGATGTTAATACGGTTTTAAAAAGAAAGAAACAATTTGATGTTTGATTAGACCTCCCTCGGGAGACCCTCGGGATAAACTAGGATTGACTCTCAGTTTAAATTACTCCGTATATTAATCAGTTGCAAGTCACAAACTCAGTACTAAGAAATGGCTCAAAAAAAAACAAAAAACCAAACCAATAAAGATGAAAATTGAAATCCAACAAATGTTTCAAAAAGTTAGTTGAGATTTTGTGATTTAACAAGGGATTTACTTACTTAGTGAACAGCACTATAGAAACTATTGAGCATCGTGTAAATATGTGTAATATACAAAAGCGCCATTTTAAAGTGCACCTCACCCTCTTTTGATACGCTTGAGACAATACTTGCAGTACTGATTCGAAATGAAGTAGTTGAATGTTAAAATATTTCTTGATTTGAGTGATGCGTCTTAAAGTTATGAAGGTTTATACTTCCAATATGTTAATGACATGACGTCAGGAAGGGCTTCATTAAATATGCAAAATTGAACTGGTTCAACACAAATGGCATTGAAAAAATATCATTCTTCTGCTCATGGTTTACGTAGAGTTTATTTTAAATTCATTCTCTCACAATGGCCATGCAGCATTTAGTTTTACTAAAATGCCTTCACTGACGTCATAGTCATTAACATACTAGAAGTATAAACCTTCATAACTTAAAGACGCATCACTCAAATCAAGAAATATTTCACCATTCAACTATTTACTTTATTTAGAATCAGTACTGAAAGTATTGTCTCAGAGATAAGGTGAACTTTAAACGGATTTTAGCCGACCGTTAATTTCTGTGTAATATAAACGATTTCTTCTTATATAAAAAATAAAAGTGTTTAGTGAACACTGTTTTTATACCTAAACTTGTATAGTGGTGTCGGTATTTTCATTAAAATCGCTCAGAACGCGCTGAAATTTGGTACGAGTGAACACATGCACATACAATAGATAAGTTGAGAAAAATAGGCTTTTCGATTTAAAATTCATCCTTGAAATATGAAGAATATTGAAATGACCAGTACAACTACTGTACCCGGGCTCCCTGTGACACAACACCCCCTATACGGTACAACTAGCACGCTCCTATAGATAAGTTCCCACGAGATTCACGACGTGTACAGGATATAGCGCGAGGGAAATCCTTTTGGTGTTGAACACGCGCACTAAGCATATCAGCTAGATAATAGGATATTATGATTATCTTTTACTTCAGCTATGCTTTATCACACATGCCTGTTATTTAAGTTGAACCAGATGGAACACCGTGCTTGCTAATCCGTCGACAAACGTTAGTTAATGTTTATGCTCAAAATAGAACTTTGAGCTTGCGCTTTTGATTAATTTCTTGGATTTCGTTATATTGTAGACTTTTGTCATCAATACAGTCTAACAATGAGTCAAGGTTATCATTAAATCAGTGAATCAAGTGTCTTCAATGTAAGGTTAACACGTCATTTTATAGTTGTGCAACACTCGATTGATTTCATCACTGTTACCTGGTTAAGTCCACTTAGAATAGTTAATGAATTGCATCTGTTAATGTGGATGAATTGTAAGGTTAAGATGGTGGATTTTAGTCTATATTGCTAAAGTTTTAAGTTTCATTAGACGATTGAAGAGAGAAACCTTAAGGTGGTACTGGAGGCTAACAATGCGCAATAAAATAGGACCTTGTTAAAATCGACGCGTACAGGACATACGTATATTCATTTGTCTCCTTTCATTTGCGATTTAAAAACCATCAGGTTTTCTACCAATAGTAATATTTTTGTTGGTTGGTTGGTTGTTTATCTTGATTTGTTCTGTTTACAACATTTCTTTGTTTATTTATTTTGATTCTAAAAATATTAATGTCAACACAGCTCAGCCGCACCTTTGATCATATTCAATTAATACAGTTTTGGCTTTATATAGCTTTACTGCTATCCCAATGGAATTCTCCATAGACAGTTTTCTCGGGACTGTAAACCCATCCAAACCTGTCTTGACTGGTCAAAACAGGGGTTTTGGAGATGAGAAATTAAAATAATTAAAGTAATTTTTGATATAAATTTCAACAGAACTTTAAAAAAAAATTCCCATGAATGTTCTAACATAATCTCTTCAACTTTTCCTTATCTCGACTTTTGCGTCCTTTCAAGCCTGGATGAACACGAAACCTGGGACATTGGTCTATTAATATGTATGATGTACATATATTGTTTGTTTTTATGTGGATTTTTGTTATGTTTGAGGTAAAAATCAATGACCACCACCCAAGTGAATCATCACTCAAACTCAGTAGGATATTCAGTAGTGGATTATCAGTACATATAAAGTTAGAGTAGCTATAGCTAGAGACACAACATACTCGTACTATGATATTCGTTTACTTACAAATAAACCAATGTTAACTACGTTTTCTTAGGATATTCATGATTTGGTGTATCATTATTTCATCGACTTATCTCAACACTTTTATCTCTCTTCTCTCGATACAATGCGTAATACATTACATCCGCCTGTAGAGGAAAAATGTATTGCGTCGTTAGACGAACCTGTAAACAAAATGACACACCCTTGTGTGGGGTAACTTCTAGACTACTGCCAGCCGTTTCCTAACTTCTTCTAACTATGTTTATTAATTATGAATCTTGAGAGCCGGGTACATTCAGTTGAACACATAATTTGTAAGTTATTATTTAATATAAATGTAAAGCACAAGGGAAATAGATGGATTTAACTCAGTAAAGTATAAGGAGTTCTTGAAGAGATGATATTATGAGTCAGCTGCGTGGGTCGTGGTCACCAACGCATTAGTTTATATAGTGAATATACTCATCGTCTTATAAAGTTTTAATAAATAACGATAAAATCCTAGAGCTATAGAGAATCGCTTGAGTGGGCTGTACAAATATACTCTGTTAATCAAAATAGTTTTTGCCGCTTCACCCATCGGCGAACGAGTTAAAAATACAAAGTCTATTTTTGGTTTTAGACAATACAGACATTAAAAGTTAGTTTAAATATGTTGATCTCGTTACAAAATTCCATTTCAAGAATGCTAATAATTGTTAAAAAGCTATATAGTATTTACCCAACTTAAGGAATTTAAAAGCGCTTTATTTTTGAAGATGACTAGCTGTCCGTTACACTAGACATTCTTGGAATGTAAAAGAGCATTAATAGATACCTTGGAGTTCTCGAAACCTTGAGCGCCAAAGCAATCCGTGAAAGAAAAAAATCATACACACACACACACACACACACACACACACACCCTAACAACGCCGACGGCTGACCCCCGTTGAAAATTGTTTAGCTTATATGTTCGTGATGTTATTCCAACTAATTCCAGAATGGTTTGTGCAATGACAGGAAGAATAAAATCATAACTCTTGAAGTTTACACACATGTTGACCACCTGTTTGGCAGTGAACAGCGCTAGCGGTGGACGGCTAGCTAGGATCAGGCTATTGCCTGCGGACCTGGAGGAGGTCAAACATGAATACAAGTATCCAATTGAATTCAAAGTATTATAGTTTCAAAAAGAATAGAAAATTTTTTTTTGTCTGAGTCTTCACTGATGCTTCAAAATTGACTCGAATTATTTATTTTTCCGACAGTTCCTGTTTTTAAACTTTTAATTTTTTTTTCACAACTTTCTGATCCTTTTCCGTAGAAAGAGGACAAAAATAATCAATACCTTTTTACAAAGGCAACGATCTTCGCTGCTTACAAAAGTTTAAAGCCCTTTCTTTTTGCCTTTTCTAAAATTAATCGAAGCCACTGTAGGGAACTGCTGTGTAGTTATAAAATCATAGAAAAACAAACGATGCCTATCCCGTGAACTTATTAATAGTTGCCAATAGATAACCAATACAATAATCGTTATTTTAGACAGCTGGAACGTCAATAATAATATGAATTCCGAGCAAAGAGAAAGGGGAATTAATTACTATGCGTAACACTGCTCTCATTAGTTACAAATGCTATAACTTTTCTTCTGTATTTCATCTGACAATCCAAAGCACTGAGTCAAGCTAGGGTTAAGTCAATTTTAAAAAGCTATAATCCTAAAAGCCCTGTGCAAACATTTCTTTACCCATATAATCGCTAGAGAATTATTTTACTAACCACTATGGTTTAGCATTTTAGTCTTTGAAATAAGTGAAGGATTGAGATTGCCAAGTTATTACAGATGTTGGAACTTCAACTGAAGAACTGGTATTGTATAGTGTTCCTGTTTCATCTAGTTCTCGTTCAAGCGGGGTGATCCCAGTCACGTTAAACGAACACATAGCGGATCCTTCAACGCTAAAACGGCTAGATATTCCTCGTTGGTCATTGCGTAGACACTAGTAGATAAGATCTAGATGGATTTCCTTGAAGAATTGAAGTGACGCGTTGACCTTTTTTTGTTGGTAGAGTTCGGTACAGCACCGTGCTTTCCTGCTACTATTTCTTCCTGAAGTAGGTATTAGTCTAATAATTTCCTTGGTCCTAAACAAAATCGTCACGGTGAAACAGTAGAGAAACGTTTCCTGTTTTTGTATAAGTTGTGGGTTGAAGAGTTGTCAAGTTCGCACGTCTTTTTTTGCAGCCAAGCTGCAAGCCACGAACTCCATCGACGCCGTCTGTAAAAAAAAAATTGATTAAATGCGTAACACAAGATAGATTTTACTCCAAGATATTACCTGCTCGAACATCAAATGAAAGAATGAATGAATTCATATTCAGTTTAATATTTCTTTGTTAATCACGCATACGAGCGGTAATTGTACAGGTAAACTTCCAAAGCCGCAGCCAAAGCACAATGTCGGCTTGATATAAGTCCATATGATCAAGGAATTCGTTTAAATTCATGGGCGTTTGAATGGCTGTGAAGTGCGCGCTAAGGCCTTTTCATTTCCGTTTTATGGTAAATTGCTAAGCACCGATGAGAAATCGAGAAGAAAAGCCGCAACTTGAAGAATTAAGGCCGCAGGTCGTGTTGTTTTAAGAGTGTTCTTTATGACAATGTACAAGCCGTTCAAATAAGTACACCTAACAGAGTTCGGCACATCAAAAGCGATTCTTTCAATCCAAACAAACCGTATTGATTTAAAGAATAGCCATGATAATAATACTGGTTATTATTCACAACCATAGCCAACAGCACACAGTGTGCAAAGAAACAGCCCGTTTCTAGTGTATCTTATACAACCAAAAGTACTGTAAAGTATTCTTTGCTGTTGCGTCGTTTCGTTACCGCCACCGATCGTTTACGGTCCACTTAAAAATGGTGTATCCGGAAGGATGCTATGACTGAATTTTAGACTGGGGCATCCAGGTGTAGCACTGTCTTCCTACCTACAATCGAATAATATCTTAGACATATTTTATCATTGTCCAGTTCCGCAGAGTAAATTAAAAAAATGATTAATTCGTTAGTCGACCAATCACAACGCACGTGGACGTCGCAGCTTTTTGGTGGATGGTAGGTGTATATATAACAGGCCTAGCACGCGCCTGGAAACAAAAATCAACTCGCAGTTATCGCAGTTACCTAAACGGAGAACAAAATGGCAAAATGGTGTTTGAAGAAGACATTCGTACGGTTGATGCTGGTTTCATTTTCCATACAAAATGTTTTTGAGACCAACCCTGGGATCCTAATGTGAGTAGATAATCTAAATCACGTATTTTCATTGTATTTTGGAGACTGATCTATGCTTCTCTCTCTCTCTCTAGTATGGCCTCAGTCACCATACCTCCCAGTATAATTTGCACTCGTATAAAAGGACTTTCAACAAGACAAATGCGCTACTGTGAGAACTATCCATACCTTATGGGTTCGATTACAAGGGGATTCCAGCGCGGTGTAGAGGAGTGCGAATATCAGTTTCGTAAAAGGCGGTGGAACTGTACCTCTCTTGGTTCGAAGTCACCATTTAGCAGGCGCGCAGTCCGTAAGTATTATCCACATCCTACATTGGTCGTTTAAGTTACTTGAAGCTTTGAATCCCTTGGTCATTCTTGTCCTCAACGTCAACATCAGCAGTGTTATGCACAGCAAGTTGCTGGCAGGATTAGAAGTATTTATTTACACAGAGGGTTTGCGATACTACAAGTCATTCAAAAAAAGTGATCCTCCCGCGATCTTCGGGGTGTGTTTATCTTGTGAGATAGAATCATGCTTAGAAATTTTTGATCAGAGACCTTTGTGTCGGCATTACCTCCTAAAGGCGACTGCGTTCGTTCTTTACGAACAAAAGGACAACAGATAAAAGCAATACTTATGCCGACGCATTGATGACTTCGTAATCAAGCTCGATCACGAAACGTAAGAACATTGCAGTAGTGGGAAGTGTACGGCATATTGTTCGATGACAGACAACACTTGCTATGTTGACCAAATGTCAAGGAGGCTTCGTACGTTTCTACTTATCTAGACAGACCTGACAGTAAGAATACTGCCAAGTTATGCTATACATCCGTTACATTTAACTAGTCTCTTGTTGATCCCTTAATTTCATACACCGAACCGAGTTCAAAGACGCTCTGCAAGAGCACATTTCTAACATGCGAAGTTTTTCCGGTCCTTGTGTTTTCTCAAATGGATTACCACTAGAACTGTTATTGTTCTTTGATTGCTTTATCTTTACTTTTTATTCTAAAATCTTCGGTTCTTGATTGTGAACGTACATCGGTCGAAGTTTGTCAGTATATACAATTTTAGAGTAACTCACCAACCCGTACGTTCGATGACACACTGATAGAAACCTTCTTCAGTACTTCGACTATTGCTTGTGATTGATGTATCATTGTTTAAAATGATATTCTCAGTCGTGGATTATAACTCAATAGCTTTGTTCAAATGCCGTGTAATCCAATAATATACGAATGATAATACGTGAGGTCTTAGAACATTCTATGAAAGAAAGATAAGTTTTACAGTTTTACTTCATGATCGATAACTCGATCATCTAAGGTTTTGCATTGATTCAACTTTGATTGAGTTCCGGCCTCCTGTCTCTTTAATTTCTGTGGAAGTTTATTTAAAATAATTCCCAAAAATACGTTTTAGGAACGAATTGACTTGTTGATGACCCAAAAAGTAGTAATCAGTGGACATCCAAGAAACACCTCTGGGTACCCACCTCTGAGTGTTTTTTTTTTCCTTAAACGCAACATTTGATCAAAAAATAACTAATAAAAGGAAAAATTCAAGTAAATTTGGTTATACAGTTGTTTCGCATATACAAACTTGAAACGATAATTAATTAACCGTCTTCATGAATAAGCCATACAAATCTTAGCTTACTTGTTATTCATATCTTTTTTTTAATGACTTTTCAATTCTTACTGATGAGTTTTTACACGACGTACATTGTATTTATTTAGTTTTTTTCTTCTTAACAAACAGCTGGGACAAAGGAGGCCGCTTTTACTCATGCCATCATTTCAGCAGGGATTGCATACACAGTAACAAATGCCTGTACCAAGGGGAACATCACCCGATGCGGTTGCGATACGTATTATAATGAAGACACCAAGAACGTACACGGATGGCAGTGGGGAGGCTGTAGCGTAAATATAAACAAGGGACTACAAGTTGCGGAAAACTTCCTCAATTTTGAAGATCCTGGCCGGTCGGACATTGCACTAATGAACAAGCACAATAACGAAGTGGGCCGTGAAGTAAGTAGTTCTATGCTTTCTCTGACAATACGCTCAATACTCCAGGCCCTAACTGAATATAACGCCTATAATATATGTATATAATGATATAATTACTGTTCTAATAACCCAGTGACAATGAAAACTAATCTCTAAACGATTGTCTGGTCAGCTACGCTTTATCTTGCCGACATAGCTAAATTAGAACGCGAGTATGGAATTCATAAACGTTTTGCCGGTCGTTTGGCCGCTCAGAAGTGGGCTTTTGATGAGAAAAACAATTTTTTTTGCTGCGTTAGTGTTTTTTAAAGGTTTGTGTATGTGTGTGTTATGTAAGCCATGTGAAGGTTGCTGAAGAGAAGAGTAATAAAATTGACAGTGCATGGGTGTGGAGAACCAGACAGTGTTTATTAAACACACCGAGACAGCTATTGAGGGGTTAATTTGCACACCGCTAAACCACGGATCGTAATTACATCGGAAATTAGATCTCAGGCTATCTGGGCTGATCGAACGCGGTTATAAATCAATCTCGTCTGTTGTTAAATCCAATTTCATTCAATTTTACACCCACGTCACTCCAAATTGTGGGACATTATTAAAAAAGCACGGTCTTCTTTTGCAACGAGAAGCTTTCATTTGTGGTTTCCTATTTTGATAGAGACGTGTAACTAGCAGGCAATATATATGGATAAAAAAATCAAACAAGATGATATTCAAATAGTAAATTAACTGAAAAACTGAATTGAAAACCCTCCTCAAGCTGTCATCACTTCTCAAGAACACACTTGAAAACGGTTCAAGATTCATTTTTATTTGAAATTTCTTTTTGTATAGAACCGAAGTCGGCTGCACTTTTTTGACAAACGCTTCCACTCGCACCACGGTGCACCGCGCTTTAATTTTACGAGGATGACAAGAGACAATAAGTCTACAAAAGGCTTAGTCAAACGTAAACGATCTTTTTTGGAACTAGGAATGCGGCAATATTGCTTTAAAATTAAAATTTCCTATGGTTTGCAATGACGAAAAGCCTTAATAAGCAGATGTTGTATAGTGTTTAGAATCTTAGTTGTCTTGAGGGTCTTGCGTATGTGAAACGTCTTATACCGCTATACCTCTCCGCGCCATCAGAACAGAACCCTTCGAATGGCGAAGTTAGTTTTGATATTAATGTTGTGCTATTGTTTTTGGAACAGCGTGGGTTCCGCTCATTTAATATATACCAAGATACTAAATCAAAACAAACTGCTTATCAAATAAGATGTGGGTTATTTTAATAGTATGACAATCAGTATTCAGTAACTTTATGTATCTATATTTATAAACGAGGTTTTAATGGCAAACCTTAAAAGGAGTTACTGTTATGGATTATTTACGTGGTTCGACGATAAACACAAGAGTTAGAAATAGCCAATAGAAATAATCTAAGGACTTTGACTAGTTATTATATTTTATTAGCAATTTGGTTTTCTTTTCTATGAGTGCACCACAGGGGATTGAGGTATTCTTAAGCGTCTTGACGGACACGTCTCAATCACCGGCGACACGTGTTAACTGTCGTAAGAAGGGAAAGACTGAAATGTGTGGAATTGTTGGCTTGTGCCCTTGAACTTAAAATCGTCGTTTGCCCTAGAGTATCTAGTAATAAAATTACTCTGAAGTAAAGCGATTGATCGCGATAAGGTTACTTCTTCTATTTGATCTTATCTTAGTAGTCACAGAACTCGTAAAACTACCCGCTCGTCAGTGCAAGTGTCTTGTTCTTTGACAAAAGAATTCTGTAGTACTCGACCAGTCCAAGCACATTCATTAAATCGATAGCTTCTCAAACTGAGTTATTCCAAACAAATTTACCAATATGTGTAGAATATATTATATTAAGTTGTGTGCGTTTGTATAGATGGGTGTGTAGTAGCAATGCGATGTTATGGATTTGCTATCAGTTAAACTGATCAAGGGATCCAAACGGATTTATAGTCAATCAATGCATAGCAAGCATTTGTTGAGGTAGGAACATATAAAGAAAAAACAGCATCGCTGGAAGCCTTGTACACAAGTTAATGACCCCAGTAAGCAGCACACACAAGGGAACTATTGATAGGAAACAATAGTACATGAATAGAAAGAATGATAAAAGAAAGGGAAATAAGCTAAAAGAATATAGAATGCAACCCTAAAACACGAAAGAATAAAAACTCGTCGATTTATTTAACAAATATATAATAAGTACATGGCCAATAATTCTAGTCTATTCCGTTGTTAGCTGTGCTCAAATTTTATCACTACAAATATAAACTAAACTTTACTTTTAAGTAATAAAAAAGCCAAAAAGCCAAAAGCGTCCCGTTGTGAGTAAAATTAAATCACGCGAGCACAGCGTGTGATTAAGGAATATTTATAATTAAACTTCTCGGACCAAAATTACAAAGATAAGTTTTGTTCTGAAGCAGTAAATGTTGTTAATAATGAAGGGAAAGGTTTCATTACTCGACTTAATATCTTTACACAGGAACACGTAGTAGTGGAAGGCTTGCTGTGAGAATGTTGAGTTTTATCGTGTGCACTCATAGTGCTTTAGGTTCGGATCATGATAAAAAAGATCGATCGTTATCTGGCGATTACTATTAGAATAAAAGAAAACACAATTGAAATTTAATAGTCTGAAAACGATTAATTTAACTGAGACTACTGTGAAATTTTATATTTTAAGGAATGCAGCAGTTATCAAAGTATGCAAAAAGTTATTAAAGATCTTCAAAATTACAAAATTGTAATATATAGTTGTCTTTGAGGCCGTTCCTCTTCTGGGTTAGCGTTACAAGTGGCATACATTTTGACAATCTATGATAGAAGTTTATTCTTTCAAACTTAGAGTAACTTAAATTTAAAGCAATTCTATCAAAGTAAGTTAATAAAGGTGGTTGAAAATAGAAGGGCGTCACGACTAAGTCACACAAGCAGACAAGAAGCAGATATATCCACCTCTACATTTTAAGAAACTAGAAGGGCTTTCCCTCACGTTCTAATATCAACTTGTCACCTACTGATGCAACAGAAGCAAGTCAAAACAAGCACTGTTCAAACACCTGCTCATGGCGAAGACCAAGGAAACTTGAATTGGAATCAACGACAAAGTTATTTGTCTAAAGAAAAGGAGTTCTTGGCCATAGCACATTGGCCTCACCAACCAAAAGATGAAATCTCAAGGATTCCTTTTTGTTACTAATAATGCAAGTCCCTGTAAGTGGATGCAGATAGATGAAACCATTGTGATAGATCTAGATAAATAAGTCTTTCCAACTGAATATTGTAAACTTCGAGTAGCTCATACATATGTAGCTCGGTTTGTAGCTGTAGTTGCCTGAACTGTGGAGCAAAAGCAAAAATTGGAAAGTCATAAAGTATTCCTGGTAGAATGGACTTTCTATATCAAACCACTGAGGTTATCAGTTCTATAGATAATTTAGGTTAGTTAAGTCTATGTATAAATGGCTTTTTTCATCATGCATGGAATGGTGGTATTCGATCGTTTCATAACCGCAAGATGCTTATTCATATTTTTTTCTTAAAACTTAGTTAAGAGCATGTCAGAGAATTTTGCTTTAACATTACATGTTGTTGTATAACAAAGAAAGATTTGTCGTTTTAAAAGTATGATTATTGCTATGACACATTTTGGATCCTAGTATGACCTTGCCAACATTTTATAAAAATGCTATACTAAAACAATTGAACAAAATGAAGGTTATACTACTCGGTGGCAACTTACAACATCAAAGGCGGGTAAAAACCTGGACTAGATCAGAGTTGGCTCGAGGCAAGGCTTCCCTTGACTTTGTGCATATTTGGCAATGCAAGTGTTATTATTTCTGGCAAAAAACTGAAGTCTCTTTACAAAAATTCACTATTTTCTTATTATTAATTAGAATATCTAAACATTTTATCAGTGTGAATGTACTAGGTATTCGTGGAAAGGTGCTTCGCAAAGTAATAAAAAACATTTTATGTGAGATTTTCTCTTCCAACGATTTGTTTTCTGACAGCCTGTTGAAGGTAACACAATTTTAAGATTTCCAAAACACTTTCTATAGGTGATAAAGAATAACTTGGACTTGCAATGCAAATGCCACGGCCCCTCTGGATCGTGCAGCATGCGTACCTGCTGGAAATGGGTGCCTTTATTTCGTACTGTTGGCAATAAGTTGAAAGAAGTTTACTCAAACAACAAAGCCACCATTCGTGTCGAGGTAGTCCTGAAACGTTCGTCTGCAGGAGAAGTTCCTGCTCATCTCGTTATCAAGAACAAGCGTTTTGTTAAACCTGAAAAGAATAGTATGGTTTACTTGCAAGCTTCACCTAGTTACTGTGACAGGATTAAATCACTAGGAGTTCCTGGGACAGTCGGTAGACGATGCATCAAAAAGCATGGGTCGCAACTCGAGGATGGTTGTGAGGTCTTGTGCTGTGGTCGAGGCTATAATGTCTATGAAACTGTTCGCAAATGGCAGTGTCACTGCAAATTTTATTGGTGCTGTAAAGTCAGATGTAGTTCTTGTTCAGAAAAAGTAATGGTGCACAGTTGTCAATAAAACTGTACATAAGAAACCTGCTTATTAATCTATCTTCCCAACAGCAAAGAAATTGGATTTGCCCTGGAATATTCGGAAATGTGAACTGATATGGATTCTCAAATGACTTTTTTTTTTTTTTTTTTTTTTTTTTTTTTGACCTTGTCTGATTGTTTAACTTTGGCTTTACTTCAGACTTGGAAAACCTTGGAAAACCCTTTTTGTGGTGCTTTGATGGTATAGAAAAATAATAGAAGCTGAATGTCATTTTTTCACTATGCAAGAATATATTGATGCTAACCAAATACAATTTTTAGGAGATCTTCCTTCTCAGCTCACCGAGGGTAGTCTCCTGATAATTAAATAGAACTAAAATTTTAAGGATTTCCAACAAGATGACGAGTTCAAGTATGCAAGGCACTTTCTGTGTTAAAGAACTATCATATTTATAAGTTAGCTTCGCCCGAATGCGCAGATGTGTAGGTTGGCAAGTTAAACCAGGCTACTTGTCAATTCCATTAGTATGAGAGCAAGAAATTTAATTTTAAACTTGAACTTAAAATTTTGGAGAATCTCCGTTAAACTTGGTGGCTGAAATCAGTCAATTGAAATTTAACTTTGACTTCACTGAGACTGTTACGATTCATTATATATAAAGGAACTAGGTTGAAAATGAGGTTATAAATAATTTATCATACGT
>JANTNT010117868.1:0-10877 GCA_024752375.1 Entacmaea quadricolor
ATTTTGCAGGAGGGATTATTTATGGGCAGCGTCTTTGGCAGACTATCCAAAAAGGAGGGCCAATGCATTTGGTAAAACATTTCAGTTACCTATCTATATTTATCTATATTTTAGTAGCTTAGCTAGAGCATGGAAAAAATACTTAGGATAGTGGAAGATATTCTCCTTATTATTACTAAAAAGAGCTTTTCTTTGTAATTCAAAAACCTTGAATACTGAAAACTGCATACTACATACTGAACAGCACACTCCAAGACATTGCATTGTTGATCATGGTGATTGTTGTTTTACTACTTGTTGTCTGGCAATCCATTTGTAATCAGTGCTCACTTGAACTCCCAAAACACTTACAAGAACAACTTACCACAATGGCTTTTAGTCTTGTAATGTACTATAAAGCATCCAGTATTCAGTTTTCAGTATTCAATGTTTTTGAAATAGCTGAATATAGTGGTCAAGCGATGACATCCCAAAAAATAATTTTAGCTTTTCTTATTAAAATTTACTTTTTCACAGCACTAGTCAAAAAATAGGCTGACAGAAAATGTGAGATCATTTCAGTGCAATACGGCTGAGGTATGGGCAGTTGAATCTAAAAATATCCCCATACAAAGTTTCTTAATTTTGACTTAGTTCAAACCAGTTGGAACTAAGCCAAAACTAAGAGACCTTGTATGGGGAAATTTTGAACTTCAAAATTGAATCTCTCACTAACTAATGCTTATAGCTCAATGAAATTTTGCCAGTACCCTAATAGTTTCAAAATTGTAGGATGAAGTTTTAAAAATAGTGACATCACACTTGACCACTATATGTATGGTGTTATACAAAATTACAGTTGACTCTATCTAAGCAGACAGCTCTACTTATGTACACCTTTCCAAAACCCCATTTTTTCCCCCATGCAAAAACTGTATTTAGGGAACTTCTCTGGTAGGCAGACAGCTCTATTAATGGACACTTTTATGATATCCCAAGGTGTCCACATACGAGAAAGTCTACTGTACTATAAAATTGTTCACAGTCTAATTGAAATAATATTTTGTTTGTTTTGTGACTTATTGAGGTCACTTGGTTATTTACAAACTGAAAGCCATTTTTCTACCTCCTCCTTAAGCCAGATGGGAATGGGGCAGGAATACAGATTGTAAGATTTACCATTCCATTACTGCCTGTATTCTGACACAAATACCAGTTATATGATCAATCATTTTTAAGCTGAACATTTTAGTGGTTTGGTAGTGTGCTACCAGCAATAAAATATTAAATTTTAAGCCCTTTTATTTGTAGGTAATCAAGTTCCTTACTAAAGCTCTTATTTACCATGGATCAGCTATTTGCTTGATATTAATTCATTTATTCAGGTAGATTATACAATAATGTACATAATAAACCACCATAGGTGTTTTCTGAGATTACCAACTTAATGCGTTCTGCTTCAGTACAACCATCTTTTGGTCATCATGCCTTTCATATGTTGTTGTAGTTAAACTAGACCAGAATGCAACTGGTTTGTCCAACTCAGAAAAGGCCTATTCTCTACTTTCCCACCATTTCAAGCCCCCCCACTTTGCATTTGGGGGGTAACCAGTAGAAGAAATGTATGCTATTATGATCAAAATTTGTTTGGTGAGCTCACAAAACCAGTTAATAATGATTAAAAATGCATCAGAATTTACCAAAAACAGGATAAAAGAAGTTTGAGTAAGTTTATAACTGAATAGGCCATTCCTGCAAACAGTAGTTTCAAGTTGAGGCTCTGTGCAAAGTTTGCTGCTTTTTTGTACAACGTCTCCCCTTTAAAACTATTGTTTGATCAGATTCCCTTGAACAGTAGTTTTAAAGTTGAGACTGTGCCAAAAAGCAGTAAATATATGAAAACTTCGGACAGAGCCTCGTATTGAAACTATTGTTCGATGGAAAATGAGTGTCTATCTGAAATTGCCTATTGGAGCATATCTCGAAAATGGCCTATTTAAAGACATTTTTTATTTTGTCAATACATGGGCCTGTAATTTTACAGGCGATGTATTGACAAAATTAAAAATTTCTCTACATTTACTTATAAACTTACTCAAATTTCTTTTATCCTGCTTTTGGTAAATTCTGATGCATTTTTAATCATTATTAACTGGTTTAGTGAGCTCACCAAACAAATTTTGCTCATAATAGCATACATTTCTTCCAATGGTTACCCCTATTCAACTGGTTACCCCCAAGGTGCAAAGCATTATGGTCTGTGGGAAAGTAGAGAATAAATTAATCATCCTGCTTTTAAATTTGAGCTCCTTATGTTTTATTTCATCTCTGTTTCTTTCTTTAATCCAAGTTGACCCAGTTTTCACAATTTATTTAACCAAATGGAATCAAATAACCATTGTCCATAATTTGACTTGCAACTACATTTGGTGAGGGCTTAATACTCAAAAGTTTATAATTCGACCAAGAAATGCAATATCTAAAATTTATTCACTAATAGTTTTTTCACTGGAATATGGCCTGTCAGTCAAGCCAGAAAATAGAATCTCAAACTCCTTGTTTTCAAAAAGGTTTAAATTTTTTTCATGATTTTTTTTCCCAAACCTATACTAATAACAATAAAGAAAACTAGTGAGTAATCTTGTTTGAGCTGCATCAGTGTATAATGCTTTGGAATGATAGGTAGGTAGTATTTATAGCACATTTGTATTTTGAACGAGCTTTCAGCTACTGGGTGATACTTGTTGAAATAAATTATTGATTGATTGATTGATTGACACTGTGAATAAAATGAGTATGCTTAACTGTTGTTTTGGACATTAGTCCATCAACGTAAAAAGAGCATACTGCAATGAAGGACTAACATCCTAAGTGTGATCAGTTTTGTATACTTGTTTTTTTTAATGGTGTTCCATGTTTTCTACAACCTATCTATCATTTCTGTACTTAGAATACTGTACCCTAATATCCAAACATTCAGGCACATTATAATAATTAAAGAACATGAAGCGTGACCCCTAGACTGTATTATTCAGTATTATTAGGTTTTTGGTTGTTTCAGTCTTCCATTAATGAAACAAAACTAAATTCAAATTTGAACAAGCCAAGACAAGCATGGAAGAGAAATTTTTCCCAGCTCATTGGAATGTAGTCGTGCTAATTGCTGATTCACTCATTTTGCCCTATTTTGATAGTTCAATAATTGTTTCAAATGTACCTTGGCCCGCCAGACAGATCGATATTTGAATTAATTTTTGCAGAAGTTTGAAAAATGAAGGATGAATTGAAAAATCCTGTAAGGAAGTGAAAAATGCATTCTAGGGGGGAGCATACATGTTTCATGTCCTGACTGTAAGTACCATTTTCATTCAATAAATGTCTTTTTTCATGTGTATATACTGATGAAATCTTTTGGCTCATAGCAACAGTAACTAATAAGGAGTCACTGGACCATGGTTTGTTATAAACATATGATTGTCCTTACAGGTATTCAGGTGATGGGATAGGGTATGTTTGGCTTCCAATGCTATCAACAGGTAATACAGTCTTGAGGGCTAAAAATCACAAGCCTCTGAAATGGCATTTTTGCATTTTGAGCTTACTTTGGTATCTTTTTACAGTGTGAATCAAAAAACCATGGGCACCCGAAAATATTTTAGGAATGTTTATTGTCTAACAGCCAATCAGAAACACATTTTCCAGCTCTGCAGGTGAAAATGTAACATTTTAAACGACAAACATGAAGGTAAACAAGAAAGAACCATTAAATAAATTAATATTTCAAGCCAAAAACCTTTAAAAATATGGGTTATTAGTCAATGTACATATATCTTGGTTGTGATTTAACCTTGACCTACAATTTTTTAAAGCTGTTTTGATGAAATTAACATAACATTCCTGAAATATTTTCAGGTGTTCACGGTTTTTCGAATTCGCACTGTAATAGTGTGTCAAAGAAGAAAATTCCATGCATATTAGGGATCATTCATTATTTATTCCAGGGGGGGCTGGCAAGATTCATCATAGACAACAACATAAACTTTTGACCCCCCCAAAATAAAACAAAAAATATTATTAATTATACTTTTGGAATTTGGTTTGAATTTGTACGTGAGTGAAGTGAAGTGAGCAGATTTTGAAATGTTTTTGCAAATTTTGTGAGGGAAGCTGACAAATTTGTTTGACTTTTTTAAGAGTTAAGTTTTTTGCTACAATCGGCAGCAACAACAACAAAAGCAACAGCAGTGATAGTAACAGCAGCAGCAGCAGCAGCAACAACAACATAGTACCCCACAAAGTCTTGGTGCTTTATGATTAAAAAAACAAATTGATAAAACTGAGATGAGAAAATTAAATCTACTGAGTAAATAAGTTTTATGTCTAAATTTGAAGTTACTGACTTTGAAAGGAGTATATTATGAGAGTTTATAACATTTTACTATTACTGGAGAATAAATGAGTAATAAAAAGCAGACAATCCCCCATCATATTTATGCACATTGTTTTTTGTGACACCCCTCTTCATTAAATTTTTCATGGCCCCCTAATTCTTGCTAGTCCACCCCCCTGGTACAAATAATTAATGCTCCCTTAACTTATTTTTGTGTTGGCTGTTATCTTTTAGGGGTTTTAAAATCTGTAATCAATCCACCTTAAAAAGGACTTAGGGTTTTTTATGTAAAGAGAGTTTCAAAGTTTATCTAAATGCCAAAGTCTTATATCCATTTTCAAAATTGTGACCCTGAGATCTCAGAATCAGGTGTTTTTGGGTGTTAAACATACAATTTTTTGTTGCAGTCTTGAAGGGACTGGCAGAGTATGAGATGTTGTCAATGATGTCAAGATTGTGTATTGGATATACACTAAGTTCATCACACTCTTCTGACCCTCATATTACCAATAGAGTAAATATAGGGGTCATTATAGTTAGTATACTTAAGGTATGTATCATTAATTACTATAGTTTATTTATTAGCTTTACGACCCTTAATGTGGAAGGCCTTGACACTAGGACATTTGAAGTCATGGCTAATGGACCTATGGTTTAAAGTCCTTAACTGATAGCACCAGTCTTGTGCAGGAGATCAGGGCTATATAGACTCCTGGCAGGACCATGCAACACTCAGGATCTTTAAATAACTGAGAAGGTACTGCCTTTGCTATAACATGTGCCTTGGATGACCACATTAATGACTGTCTTGCACATTTCAATATATCCATATAGAATTTGTGCATTATAAATATTAAACATTACAATCATGTATTTAAAAGATGTGAAAGTCTAACCATTTGCAAATATTATTACAAAGGCAGCACTTTCTCTTCAGTTATTTTAAGACCCTGAGTGTTGGTTGTGGCATGACTCAAACCATGTCCTCCAACACAACATCTCTTTGGGGGTTGATGTGATGTTCACTACTAATGGAACATACCATTACACTAAACAGTTTTGATAAACAAGGAGCATATGATTACCTAACTTGATAATTTTCAGATAGTTCTCAATTCCTGGTTGAATTTGGAATAAGAAAACAATGTAAATTTAAATGGAGGGAGAAAAACTGAAGAACCCAGAAAAAACTGGCTTGAAATAAAGGAGAGCACCAACAAACAACTCCACCCACATGATGCCGTGTCTGGGAATCCAACCTGGTGCACATGGGTTGAAATGGTCGGAAGCAAGCACTGTTGCTGATACCTTTTGCTTCTTTTGCACAGAGATTTGAGAGTTAGAAACAGTAGATTCCACAACATGACAGTACTGCACAGGGATTGTGGCTATTATATAAGGGATGTATTTAATTATCAGATAAATCAGGAAGTCAAAAACAGTTAAAAGCATCAGGCATGGATCCAGTCTAATCACCCCCTCCCCCATTGCCATTTTTTCACTATTTTCCAGCTTTTTCTGGGTTTTCTGTGGTATTGGTGTGCACATACTCTTGTATAAGCACCTGCCCTTTAACAATCCTGGATCTGCCCCTCCCTGAGTAATGTTAAAAAACTTGGAAAGGATGGAAAAATCTTCAAAATAAAGAGAGAAAAAGAAAAAACAAAACACAAATTACATGTAAACTCAATTTCAAAATATTTCAGGTATTTCTTGAGATATGTGGACTCCACTTTATTGGAATGCTTGTTCAACTGGTGCTAGCAGGAGGGTTTACCTTTATTATTAGTAAGAAAATTATAGAAGAAAGAAGTACACTTCGCAAAGAATTTTATAGTAAATTTATGAAGGTGAGATTAAGAATTACTGTTTGTAATGAAAATATAAGGCAACTAGCGTAATAGGTAAATTACGAGCCCTAAACGTGTAAAGACAGTTGTCAAAGGCCTTAGTGCAGTCTTCTTCTGTCATTACATGTTTAGGGCTCGTAATTTACCTATTACGCTAGTTGCCTTATATGTCTTTTGAGCCCATCCCACATGGCGTACTTGCTTACTCCTTGTTGTGTGATTTGTAATGAAAAACCTAGCTCCCACTTTACAACTTTGTAACTGTTTATCTTATTTGCTTCGTCTATGCTGATATTTAAAATAGATAATTTGGGAGCTTTTGGATCGATAATTCCATCTTCAGGGAATGAAGAAATGATGATAAACTACAAACAAAAACAAATTCAGCATATGCAGCCTTCAACTGTCATTGTTTTTTCATTCGACCTTGAAGATTGATCTTTCAATCTGAAAGATCAGAAATTATCTACTGTAAATTTCAACATAGATGAAGTAAATATTATGAATAATAATACACCTTTGTAACTGTTTTGACTTTCTAGGGCTGCCTGCTGTGGCTTCTTGCTTCACCATTTCTAGGTCTTTTTTCATTATTATTTTCTGCTTATTTGAGAAACAAGGTTAGTGAATGCATCAAAAAAAACTGGTTAACGTTTTTTATGTATTTTTTTTTTTTACTTAAAACTCAGAACAGGTGACACATAGGAACAGAATTTTTGGAAAGAAATATATAATTAGAGGAACAACTAGGACATGAATTGGAAAAAAAGAGCAGGGAAAAGACATATCCACTTTCCTGGGCTTTAGAAATATTCCATCCTTCCTCTGAATTAAAAGAAATAAATTTTTAGAAAAATAAAATCTTATCTAACATGACTCTTCATCTAAAAAAACACAGGCCACAGTAAAACAATAAATCATTAATTTAAATATCTATTATTTCAGATTACAACTTGGGGTTTACTAACAGCTCAGATGGCATCAATATTATGGCTGTACAATCTATTTCTGTCTCGTAGTCTTTATTGGGAAGTATCATCTTTATCAGCTTCTACCCTACCACTTAGACACGATAGAAATTTTGGAGGAAAGAATTACAACTCTGAGAAACGGACTATTGGAATACACAAATCTGTTTCAATCAGTCATTAACAGATAGGTTGCAATAACAACTATGTCCTTAGAATATGTTGGTATTTAGCTTATAGTTTTTTTAAAATTTTGTGTTGGCGATAAGAGTTGCGGAGTAAAGGAAATAATTGTTTTTCAAGAGTAAGGCTGTGTTACTATGAATGAATGAATGGAAGAAAGAATGAAATATGGAATACTTGATAAGAGAAAGGGATTTGAAAACCTTATCTAACATTTATCATTTACAGTCTTTATATTTTAATTATAATACTTTACTAGCCAGTAAAGCTTGGGTTTTGTTGTTCAGGAAAGCTATGAACTTTTGGGCAAGAGAACAGCCTATCCCTCCTTAAAAAATAAACAATGAAGAATGCCTACTAAGAAGGCCATAGAAACATATTGTGAAACCTCTTTCAGTGTTGATGTTTACATTAAACTAAAATATATTAAAATGTAATATATATTTTAAAGGTTATGGATTTCTATCAAAATGTTACAACATTAAATACATTTCTAAATTGAAGTGTTTGCTGCCGAATTAGAAAATATGGGGGTTTGTTAATAATTCTTTTAAAAGACTGCCTTTCCTTGTGGTATTGCTACCCTCCCTCTCTTCCACAGTTATCTGAGAAGGGCAGGTTAGTGAGAATGTAAGTAGAAGCTTAAATTTTATGAATTTGGTTGGTGCCTTTGATGGATAACTTGAAGATTCCTTGCATTAAATTCTAGATTTCAGCTACCGTCTACTCCTGTCTCTTTCTCTACCATTATACTTGGAATCCCTACTTCTTTCTCTAGCATGACTCTCATATTCCTTATCTCTTCTGTTGGTAAATTTTCCTCTTTCTTCCTTCTCTTGTCGATTACTCCTGTCTCTGTATTCCTGGGATCTTTCTTCATCGTATGAGGAATAGTAATTTCTCTCTCTTTTCTCTCTTTCAATATTTATATTTCTATCTAATTCTCTTTCATTTACACTTCTTTTTCCATGATCCCATTCCCTAGTATTTCTTGTCCTTTCATTTTGCTCTTTAAAAGACTTATTGAAATGGCTTTTTTCTTGGAGTTGACGGTGTTGTTTCTCACCCAAAAACTCCCTTTCAGAATAACCTTTCTGTTTCTTCTTCTTAATTTTAACATTGTCTTCGCTTTCTGAACTAGAGGAACTCTCCTTTCTCTTAGATTTCTTTTCTTTGTGTTTTTTATACTTCTTTTCTTTCTTAACTTTCTTTTTCTTCTTTACTGGTTCTAAAGGCTCTAATTCATCCTCAGAAGGTGACTGTGAAGGAAGCCTTGGGGCACATCCCTCTTCCAATATTTCCTTTCTGTTTCCATCTTCATCCTTTTCATCTCCTTTAGGTCTACGGTAGTTTTCACAGTGATCAACCCTGATTGTTCTTCCACCAAGCTGAATAAAAATACAAAATCTGAATACCTTCTCTTTTAGGCACTAAGCACACTGCCGTTGCCAGTAGACCATAACACTTTTTAGACACTTTACAAAGATACCCAACAAAGCAGGCATGAGGCAGGATGCAGACAAGATCATTTCGTCAGATATGACATCTAAAGTTATATAGTGTTAGTATCAAGTAATCAAGAACTTTGAGAGAGAGTGGCAAAAAAGAATCAAAAATCTTGGTCTACTGGAAACGGTAACATGCTTTGTGCTGTAGAAAATAATATGTTCGATGTTAGACTGGTATGGCTGCATCTTTAAGCATTTGTTTTATAGTTGTTCTTAAGGAAAGAATAAACTGTAATTCAAGATAAAAAAAGTATGAAAATAAGATTCTTAGGCAAAGTTTTATCTTAAGGTGACTGCCTATCATTGAATGTTCCATATGTGCCAACAAGTTTGCGTGCACACCAATACTGCTGTGTTTCCATGACTGTTTGAAATTTTTATGAGGGACCATTGGTATTTTCAAATTCAAGAGTGAAAAACCCTCAAATTTTGCATGGGACTCTATTCTTTAAATAAGCTTAAGCATTATGTCAGATTTTTAAAAAGTTTAGATCAGAAACACAAAAAATTTATTTTTGTAGAAATTTTTGTTTGAATGACAAGGCTTTTTGACAGCACAGAAAGTAAGAAACAAATATGCAAATCTAGGTATTTCTTTGTCTTTTTATGAAAGTTGTAAATGTTATATTGTAGAATGATCCACTAGCCAGCATTTGTGCAAAATTGGCTGCAAAGAACTACTATTTTATGAGTTGTAATTTTTTTTCTGTTTATGTCTGGTGTACAATATTTGCTTGGAAAAATTGCATGGAGGCCTCCATGAAATGCTGATTATCTCAAAAACAAGCTTGGGACACTCCATTTTTTTTCATATTTGGAATCAGAATAAAATTTCACTTCAAGAAATTGTGGTTTAAAAAAGGTTTAAATCAATTTCCATGCATAGTCAGTAAGCTTAAAATGAGACAAAAACTACATAAAGGAAGACCATTTTTTTGAAAAGTCTAAACTCAAATCCACAATTTTTTCTGCAGAAGTAACAAGTATAGACCTCCTCGGCTTGGGTGTAATGTTTTCCCATTTCAGATGTTATTTCCTAGAGTATCATTTCTTTGTTTAATGGTAGAACTACATGAGAAGACACATGAATATGGATTCAACTCAAACAAAGAACCTTATTCTCAAGAGAATGACAAGTGGTCTGAAATGAGAAAACATTACACCCAAGCCAAGGAGGTCTCTTAGTCTGTGTGTCCAACAAGTCCTGCCTTTATTTCTTCTGTAATTCCATTTTACTTACCTTGATTCCATTAAAGTTATCTACAGCAAGGATAGTGCTTCTTTGGTCTTCATAACACAAAAAGCAGAACCCTTTCTGTTTTCCTGTTTTCTTGTCTCGAACAAGATTCACATTTACTATCTCTCCATATCTAGAAGTAAAAAATAATCAAAATAGCATGGTCTAATTGTAGCCTGTCTTACTAGTCTATGCACAGTTACTTTTCACTCATCCTCTGAGAAAGAAACAGTGGAGAAGAGGGGAAAGCACAGCTGCATGTAGGCTAGTTTCACTAGTTTCACTTCCTAGCAAGAAAAACTGTGAGAGCAACAGAATTTACCGATTGACTCCTAGCCCTCCACAAGGTAACTCAGTGTTACAGCCACCAAAAAGTTTGACATTGTCATTGAATAGCCTTTATTTTCTCTAGTGTTTTAAATATTTTTTAGAGAACTGAAAAACAAAGTCAAGTACATAAACCATTGAAAAGTTTGTACATTTGTACAACAATTCAGTGAAAATGTCTGAACTTTCTGGGACCTGTAACATCAAATTACCACATGGAAGGCTAGGGGTCAATCAGTGAATTTGGATGGGTACAATTTTGGCCATGTACAGATGAATATAGGTCTAGAGTATAATGGCAAGCATGGGTGGTACAGTAGAAACCCTTGGGACTGGATCAATAGGCGCTTTGCAGCTTACAGTCACGTGCTGGTATTTCACTGCAATAACGAATGAATTCAGCTCTTGATCCCATGGGAAAGGCTCTACTGGTGA
>JANTNT010118312.1:0-10871 GCA_024752375.1 Entacmaea quadricolor
CGGACTAGATAACCGAAGATGTGGGGTTCGATTCCCGCCAAGGGCTTATAAATTGTTTTCTCTTTATTCATTCTATACTTCTTATTTATCAGTTACCTGGTAAGAGCAAGGGATGGTAAGATTATCACCATCAGTAACAAAAATATGTAAGTCTTGATCATCACCAAATGTTCTCTTTTAGACCTGAAAAAAGGAGAAAATAATTCCAGTGCCGTAATTGTACAAGTACACTTGTGGATCTCCCTGGTTGGTTGGCCGAGGTGTTCATACTTCTCAGTAACTGTTCATGGACCCTTCTCAAAAATATCATGGATGTACAAGGCTTACAGGAGAACACAAAAGAAATCTCACATTTTCTCAATGGAATTTGTGGCCTTTCTTTTGTGTTTTTAGTGTTAGTCTGGGATTCACGAGAAAAGGGTCCATTGTCTACAGACTCTTTGATGTTGTCTGTGTTACCATGACAACTCCAGGTCAGGGCTTGAAATAACAGCTAGTTGTGCTCTGGTCAACATGGCTGGCCAAAAGTGTTTTTGACCAGTCACTGCACACTACTTTAAGAGAGCAAAGGGAACCAATATTGTTTGTAAACAGAAATGACAGTCAACATAGCTGGCCAAAGTGTTGACCAGTCACTGCACACTACATGTACTTTAAGAGAGCAAAGGGAACTGATATTGTTTGTAAACAGAAATGACAGTCCACATGGCTGGCCAAAAGTGTTTTTGACCAGTCACTGCACACTACTCTAAGAGAGCAAATGGAACCAATATTGTTTCTAAACAGAAATGACAGTCAACATGATTGTTTAAAAGTGTTTTTGACCAGTCACTGCACACTACTTTTAGAGAGCAAATGGAACTGACATTGTTTGTAAACAAAAACAACAGTTAACATGACTGTTTAAAAGTGGTTTTGACCAGTCACTGCACACTACTTTAAGAGAGCAAATGGAACCAATATCGTGAACAGTCAGCATGACCATTCAAACACATAATTGACTGATCAAGATATTGGCTGGACACTGACCAGTCATCATTTAGGGCCCTGCAGGTGCCTTGTTCTTTTGCTTCCATCAACAAACTTGCTAATGAATTTACTCTTTGTAATAATTGTTTGAAAAGAGCTAAAATACCACATTTTTGGATATTTTCTGTTCATGTCTTTTAAGTTTTTTTTCAATGGTTTAATTTGTACACTTTTTAAGAGTGTAATACTAGTAGTATTCCATTTAAGCATTCAATAATCTTACCTTGTCCAGTGTGCTTCAAAGTAACTAGAATAAGAGACAATGGTAGGAAGAGTAGCAGAAAACGTCCACAACATAATAGTGGGAAGAAACTGGGTGAAGAAGGGACTTGGTGGGATGACTAGTTTTGGATTCTTTGCCTCTGATAAAAAAAAACAACAAATATATACCATTAATAATTTGAGAAAATACAACTGCAAAATATCAGTCAGAACTGTGGTGCAAGTATAATTCCAAGCAACACACAGGCTTACTGGTCAAGTCCAGTATTCCATGTGTGTTACTTTTTATATTTATGCTTGTGTACATGTAGCAAGTGTTACTTTGACTTTATTATCCACAATATCCAATCAGCTACTTATTGTTATACAATAAGTATTTGTCATCGTAATAACTAAGTTTTATGCAGCACATGCCTTAATGGGTATGTTCAATGGTCTTAAGAGATATGTAATTGATTGATTACAGTTTATTGACAATTAATTGTGTAAAGCCCCATTCAAATGAGTGAAATTCAACACAATTTTGGACTTGCATCTCCTTTGAACACCAACTTGTGAAGACTTGCGGCAGCATGCATTGGCTTACAATAGCTTAATGAACTTGTTCAAATTGGCTTTGCAAGTTGAGTTGACTTGTCTCATTTGAACAGCATGAACAGAAGTTACTGCAAGTTCAACTTATGTTGACTTGAATTCTGTAGGAAAATTCATTGGATGACAAAGAAATTCCACATTGAATTTCATGAGAAAAACGATATCACACAAGTCGCGAAGTGACAAGTGCGATATCATTTATTTGAGTGAAATTCAATGTGGAATTCCTGAGTTGGGAAAAGAATTTTCCTTGAATCCCAGAGTGGACAGTTTTTCTTTATTTTTGGGTTACTTTGAATTTGAATTCTTGTCAATCTGCATGGGTTCCCTGTGTAACATTGAAATCAGCTTTTTGGTCTTGAATTCCATGCTAAATCCCCACACCTCTAAGCCAAACAGTGCGCAAGATTCTAATGTGATATGGGATTCTCATTTGAACTGGGCTTAAGCCATGGCCAGTCCAGTTTCACTTCCCAAACACAGTGTCCAGGGACCAGTAATCTTCCTCTAATTATTTTGTAATATTCTCATACATGCATAACAATCATACTTACGGACATAGGTTTTGATTTGATATACCATAGCAATCATGACAGTGGGTGTGGTCACAAACAGTACAAAGATAAATAGTACTATGTTGATGATAAGTGCCCTTGCCCACCAACTCTCAGGATCCACAGATAGATGGTCCCACAAGATATCGCCAGCATTGGGTGCAACAGCAACATTCCAATGGTCAGAGAAGATCTTGCGAGAAACAGATGATTCAGGACTACCATGTTTGATAATGTTGAAATCTTTTAGACACCTGGAATATGTGAAAAGAGACTTGCTAAATAATACATTATAAAATATTTATTAGTGCATGGAATTTAGTAGCAATATAAAGAGGTTATTATTTTAATATAGAGTAAGTCTTTTTATTTTAAGTTAAGGCGAGAAAAAATAATAAAATGATGTTTAAACATGGTTTTCTCTTCTCTTGACAAATTCAAACAGGTTGTATGAACCTGTGTAATACAGTTTTATATCTGCACTCCAAAAAGCCTTTATGTGCTCTCTCAAATTCCATGTTGTTTAATAAAAGAATAATATTTTTTTTAACCTCAAGTATTTATTTGTGATTACTTACTTCAGAGCTGTTGATTCATTGACAAATGTTACAAATGCAACACCTAAACTCTTTAGCGATTCCTTTCTTTGTTCAAACTCCTGTTTTGCCTCTTCTTCTTCCTCAGTAAAATAATCAATACCATCCACATGCATAGCACCACAACATGTGCAGCAGGGAAAGATCCTACAGGTGCTCACTGTAGTCATTGGTCGCTCTCCTGTGATTTGAAAAGTCTCCTCGCAATGCTCACGTCCAAGGCGTGCTGCCTCTAACTTGCTTTGGGCTTGGACTAGTTTGTCACAGTCATATGCAAGCTGGACCTCTTCTATTTCAGAGTCATCATAGACCTCTCTATTGTTATACAAAAAGACAAGACAATAGTTAAAGCACAAAATAATGTACATTATAATATAAGGGCCAAAGTAAGTCCTATAAATGAGTGAATGAAGAAATGAAATGAACAAAATGGACAAGTGTCTGTAAATGAGTAAATAATAATATGATAGAACTAGACTGAACAAAATGAAACAGGAATTAGCAAACAAACAGGATGGATGGATGGATGGATACATAGATTGGGTGGGTGGGTGGGTGGGTGGATTGATTGATGGATGGGTGGGTGGGGCAGCAGGCAGGTGGATGGATGGATCAATGGATCAATGGATGGACCAATGGATGAATGAACAGATAATTTAAGCAAACAATGAGAGAAACAAAGGCTGCAAGAAATGGAATGAATGAATAACTGTGAAAAATGAAAGGAAAAGAATAAATATTGTCAGGATTCCAATGAATAAAATGAAACCATAAAAATTTGAAGAAACATCAATTTTCCAAAGTGCCACAAAAGATCAATCAAATTAATATATAACTTACACAAAATGTTGCTCAATCAATTCCTTGGTGACATTCTTTGGTATGTTTGTTATCATAACAGTATGGGTAGAATCATGTTTACTCTCAAATTTAAACAAGGACATAAAATGATGCAGAATCACCAACAAAATGATCAGATAAATGAGAGAAAACATGGAATGCAACCAAAACATGCTAGATTGTACATTAAGGTTGGACACAGTAGTGGCTCCAAAGCTGTTTCTATATGGTTCTGTGATGAAAAATAATAATAGTCAGTCAGTTGATGAAAAAGTGAACGTTATATTCAGGGTGTCTACCAAGATGTTCAGATGCCAATCAATGTAATTGACTCAATTTATAAAATTACAGAATGCAAATCTTAAAAATGGCTGTTTGTGTGTGTGTGTGTGCATGCGTGTGTGTGTGTACATGCGTGTGTGCGCCCAAATCTACCTTGTTCAGCTTACCCATAGATTAATTAATGCCCCAGGATCCTTACAGTTGTCACATAATACATTACATTGTCCAGCTGAGTTTCCAGCATGGTTGATCCTTGTAGTGCAGTGGTTAATACATTGGACTAGTAAAACTGAAGATGTTATTTTTCTCTTTATTCTTTCTAATATCTGTTGCATGGGTTTATTTCAATCACTCTATTAATATGATGGATAAATAGTCTAAATATCCTAGAAACCATTACCATTTGTTCCTGAGTAGTTTATGGGTAGAATGATGCCAATAGACAAACAGAATATAATAGTTGCATAAACAATGAGATGTTTCTGGAACTGAATATACTGTAATGCATCAACTCCACATTTCATGTGGATGTGTTCATCTTTCACTCGGAATAGAACTGGTATCCATGACAACAAATCCTATAAGAAAATAACAGTGCAATTAACTCAATTATCTAATTTAAAAACCTTTATCTAATGATTACAAACAACAAGTCAGTTTGTTCATTTGGCAAAGTATAAGAGGATAATTTAAATAGAAAAAAAATTGCCACTTGGATAGCTGAGTTTGCAGGGAACTTGTCTGTTGTACAGGAGGTCATGGTTAGAGTCCCAGTCAGATTGAACACTAAGGGTCTTAGAAACATTCAAGGAGAAAGCTGCTGCTTTTTTAATTACATCTACAAATGGTTAGACTTTCAAGTAGCTTGATGATCAATTAAATGAAGGTCCTCTCTTTCCATACTTCATTCAACTAACCAAGATATATAAGAACCACCACTAAGGATGTACATGTAAAGAAACTCTGGGGGTAACCATCTGAGCTACTAATGGATTTCTTAAAGGGATTTGTGGGATGGCTGAAGGGATTCTTAATTGCATTTGATTGTGCCTAGTATTGCACCTGTCCTGATCTGGTGAATCAGTAAATAAATAAATAATAAGTTTTGAAGTGATATAATATAGGAATACATGTGGGATTTAAGTAAAAAAAAAGCCCTTTTTTACTCAAAAACAAAATTAACGAGTTAAAGGTTCATTTCTTCAGAAACTAGATGCCCTATAGGCATTCACTGGACTGCCTGCAGAATATTTTGCAACACTAGCATTTTGCAGCCTCAAAAGAGAAAAAAAAAGAACTGGTTAAAAGTTTTAAACCTGTCTTTCAGTGTACATGAATTAAAGGAAGAAATTCAATGTATTTTAGCTTGTGATAGCAATTCCATTTCATACTAAGGAATTTTCAATTTACTTTGCTGCTACATTTGATCTTAATACAAAAACTATTAAGCAAAGTGAAAAAAACGAATTTGATTAAGTACAATTGGTTGACAAGGGCTATGTGTACATTATAATGGGCCATGTGTACATTATAATTCATTTTAAGGGTTGCCTGTAGCTCTCATTATAAGGGCCATGTGTACATTATAATTCATTTTAAGGGTTGCCCGTAGCTCTCACCACATGGGATGCAATATTGGCTTAGTTGAAGGATTTGTTTCCTTACAGTCGCTTTCACAAAACTTTTCCCTACATGATTCCAAAGTTTGTTCAGAAGTTAGTGAATTCATTGGCAAACTTCCTTATTTAGAAGCGAAGTTGGTTTTGAACTTCGTGAACTTCAAGATGAACTTGTGAAGTTTGTTGTTACTGTACTTCACTACTTGACCATGAATAATCAATTTACTAAACAAGGAAGAGCTTTTCCATTAGAAGTTCAAAACAGAATTTTGAACTTTGACAGTTTGAAATAATTTTTGGCTGAAAGCATTTTTACAGCATTAAAATAAAAATAATTTACATAAACAGTCTAAAATATTTTAATAAAAAGTCACTTAGACAGACACACTGACATTTACATTGATTGACAGCTGCCAAGAGTAAAACAAAAACCATGCGTAGTAAAATACTGCCATGGTTTCAAACTTTCAAATAATCATAATTATTAACACCATAATGCCTCTTGGGAAGCCTGTGGTGATAATGTCAGAGACTATTGTGTAACTTTGGGAATTTGTTGCACAGGATAATACAGAAGGCATTGAATAGACCTTTCTCCAAAATGGCTGCCGTTCATTAGCATTTTTTCTCAATCTAAGACATAATGATCCCTGAAATATCAAAGAGCATGTTTCACTTACAGTAGCAACTGTGCAAAAATTAAGAAAGTTCCAATGAAAATCCACAGATATGTTTTTTGTTAAGTTTGTACATTTTACAGACAAATTATGTATATGCCATACCCCCAAACATACATTTGTCTGTAAAATGTACAAATTTTAAAAAATCGCATCTCTGCAGATTTTCATTGGAGCTTTCTCAATCTTTGCACAGTTGCCAAGTAAAACATGTTCTTTAATATTTCAGGGATCATTATGTCTTACGTTGAAAAAAATTTGTGGCAGCTATTTTGGAAAAAGGTCCATTTTCAATTGCACTTGCCTATGGCAGCTACATTTCTACAGAGAAGCTACATTTCTATGGAGCAGCTACATTTCTACGGAGCAGCTACGTTTCTACAGAGCAGCTATGTTTCTACGGAGAAACTACATTTCTACGGAGAAACTACATTTCTACAGAGCAGCTACATTTCTATGGAGAAACTACATTTCTACAGAGCAGCTACATTTCTACAGAGCAGCTACATTTCTATGGAGAAACTACATTTCTACAGAGCAGCTACATTTCTATGGAGAAACTACATTTCTACAGAGAAACTACATTTCTACAGAGCAGCTACATTTCTACAGAACTTTTTACCCCCTGGACAACGGTCAATTTTAGAAAGATCCCCCAGGATTTCCATGTTTCTATTGTTTATTTCCTCTTACCTCCTAAGAATTTCAAATTTCTCCCTGACCCCCAGGATTTCTAGTAATATTTTACCTTATACCCCCAGGATTTCCATTTAATTTTAATCCTTACCCCCCCAGGATTTCCTGAGGTCCTCAACCCAGGGGTGCAAAAATTAAATGCAATGGGCCATTTCTACAGAGCAGCTTCATTTTATGTTTGGAAAAATATCTTAGTTATGAATGAAAAATGCAAGTTGTGCAGAAAGCATTGTTTTTCTTATGATCTTCCTAACTACTTCTTAATAGAAACATCATGACTCTAAGCAAAATATAAAGGATATTTTTGGAGGAAACTGTGTCCCTAATGGGTCACTGTAAAAATAAAAATACTGGTTACCTTATTTTTTATTTCAGGGAACTTGATTGTAACTTCTTGTTCAGTCTTCTCTTTAGAATTTCCATTAGTGTTTAAACCATAAAACACTGATGTCCACCTAAAAATATTTATTATAATTATACTGTTCTCTATTAATTATGCTAATTAGTTTTTATGAATGGAGAGGAGCACTTTAAGCATACATGTAAGGGAGGGGGAAGACAATGCTAGCAAGCAAACACATTAATATACATGTACATTCCTTGAAAACAATACATTGATGAATTATTTGGGTTTTAGCCCCTACCTCACCCCCCAAATTTCAAAATTGCTCTGTGACCCCTGCATAGAAGTGTGCAAGATATATGTACAATTCAAAAAAAATTGCACACAGACTGTTACCAATTGTAACTAGTACACATTGTGATTAATAAAAAGGGATTATTTCATACCCTAGATCCTCCTTTTGCACCACTGCCAGCCTTCCGTAATCCCATACCAGTCGACGAATAACACAAAACAGCACTAGAATTATCTGTCAGGATTCAATGGATTATGATTATGACAATTTAGTAGGCTTTTGTGAAATTTTCAATGGCTAAGTGGGGGATCAAAAACAGACAATAGACAAAAATACATTGATCATGACGTGTGGTAATTTTTACCGGGTTGAAAAAACTGGAAATAGCAGTAAAACATAGATAAAACATTTCTAAACCTGATGTCACAAATTCAAAACATGTAAATTTCGAGCCACCAAACTCGACATTTCAAGGTTGAAAGGTTAATGTATTACTAATTAATTGTATTACTATTAAAAAAAACAGAGATATAAAAGGTAATTTTCAACTGGGCTCCCTTATGGCATCCCAGTAAAAAAAGAAATTACATAAAACAGCCACTTATATACTGAAAGTTTTTGAGCTATTACCTTAAGCTATATGCCCCCAAGGTGTTTATATCACTGTATATGACACCTATAGCCATTGACAAACTGATAACGACTAAATACAATGTATAGCAATATTGTGGTTCATTGTAAAGAATTAAGAGCAAAAGGATTTTAGGTGACATTAAAGGTGCATTAATGTAGCACTAATAAAAGAAATCAAAATAGAAATATACTATATGCTGGAAAATAAGCTAGTAAGCTATGCTTTTATTGGCATTAAATCAAAACGTTTTTTGATACTTTTTCTATCAGAATTCTGTCGTTGATTTTATTGCAATTATAATATCATTATTAGTAGAAGTACAAAACACATCCTATCTAACAATACGTACATGCAACAGATCTTATTATTATTGAAGAAATACCTCTAAATGCATGTAAAAAATATTTTCAAAGTTAAGATTTTAGAAATCTGTTAAAATATTTTTTAAAAATTTAATTTTTAGATAAGCAATTCTTTAGCTTTTTCTAAAAATATTTTTTTCTTATTATTTGAGTGCTATCCCCGTACACCTGTCCCCGTCGAGTCTTCTGAAAAGAGAGCAGAACGATTTCTTTGCGTGTGTACCTTTTGTAGTGAGCTACCTGCTTATTTAGACTGAATTCGAAAATATATAAACAATAAGACAAATGAAGAGGTTGAGTGCATATTGTCCACAGGTTTGAATCAAAAAACAGGAATTTGTGATTCCTAGATTAAATTGTTTTGATGGGCAAATTATTTCGTACGTGCACAAGCTCGGAGGAATTTTAAATTTCTAAACGAACCATACGCTTATAAGAAAAAAAATTAAGACTTGATAACTTAAAATTTAGATTGTGTTTAAACAGATGATTTAGTGTCTAATAGTAAAAGATAAAATTCTTCAATATATATGGAATAGTGAAAAAACACTCAAATTCCAACCAGATGCCTGTCGAAAATTTGCATAACACGGCTTCACTACACTCTGAACGTTGAAATATCCTTACATTAAACTTAAATATTATTTTCCATAATAAAACATTTTAAAACGGTTATGTACTCAAACTCAGTACACAAAAGTAAAACTATATGTGCAATAAAGATGGAAAAAATTGATATCGTGTCGAGAAAATTGTCAACTGAAAGTTAACCATGAACAGAACAGAATGGTCGAGGGAGTGGGAAGGCGCATCTTTCAAGGTGCTTCAGAAGAAGCGCTAAGAAAAAACAAGGACGATATTTAAAACGAGTAAGATTATCCACAAGTTTACAAGACGAAACAAAGAATTATAAGGAACTATATTTACCGCCCATCCTAGGCAGTTAAGGCCAAAGATTTGAGGCACTCCTCCATCGATATCGTCGTAGTGAACGAAAGAGTTGTTCCTGTTGAGCGTATAACAATATTTTTCGGATATCGCAGGATGGCTTGTTGTGTTCTCAGCCTCAGCAAAGTTTAAAGCTAGGCTGGTCATGCCTTAAGGAACAATCTTTTGTCAGGAAGGCTCACTGACAATCCTTTGTGTCCTTGCAATATGCAGCTTTTGGCCAGTCCAGAGACTCCATCAAACATCCTTCGGCTTCGACGCCTTGCTCATCAATAACAGTTGAAAATAAGGAGGCACTGTACTACCTTCGTTGCTATTGGCAACAGTGTGGGCGCCAAATTTATCATAATTATTTCGATCCGTCTCTTGAGAAATAAAACAGGTAACCGGATCAAATTATTTTGTTATTTTGTTATTTATTTAAACATTTTCCAAATAGTTCTACCACAAAAGATATTTATATTAATTTCTAAATTTTTAACATAGTGTATATTTTTATGTCTTTTACATCTATTACATCTAATTGTTATTATTTATATATTTTATATTATGTTAGTTTAGTTTTAGTCTTTTTTGTTGTATCCTCATTTAGCTTGTAGCTAAATACATTGACATGTTAATAAAGTTTATGTATGTATCAGTGTTAAGAGAATTTTTTACCGGGGCTTGTATGCCTTGTCAAGGGAAAACTGTTGTTCAAAAGAGCCGACGCATTCATAAACTAGTTAATAACAAAAAGAAATGTTGTTTTAGCTTAATGATCTCCAATGATTTGCCATGCTTTGTGACATAAGGGACTGTTCATTATTATTATTTTCATTAATTTTTCTCCTAACCGCCCAGATATATAAATAATGTACATTCCACAATAAAACTGGGCGGGAAGCTCAAGCTATTAAACAGTCAAAACACAGGCCGCCACAGAAAATTTGAGATCATTTGAGATCAAAACAGCTGAGATATGGGGCATTGAATGGGTCCAACCGGGTCCACAAAAGCCAAAAATAGCTAAGAATAAGAGACTTTGTATGAGGAAATTCTGAACTTCAAAATTTAATATCTTGCTATCTAATACTTCTAGCTTAATGAAATTTTGCCAGTACCCTAAAGGCCCATTTACACGAGCGATATTTGCAGTGCGATTGTCGCGCGACAATCGCAGATATTTGGTTGCAGCATG
>JANTNT010118423.1:0-10865 GCA_024752375.1 Entacmaea quadricolor
AGAAGGACAAGAGTAATTTGTGTCCTTTCAACTGGTACTACAACACAGAGTAGTACCACCTAGAAGGACAAGAGTAATTTGTGTCCTTACAACTGGTACTACAACAAAGAGTAGTACCATCTAGAAGGACAAGAGTAATTTGTGTCCTTTCAACTGGTACTACAACACAGAGTAGTACCATCTAGAAGGACAAGCATAATTTGTGTCCTTTCAACTGGTACTACAACAAAGAGTAGTACCGTCTAGAAGGACAAGAGTAATTTGTGTCCTTTCAACTGGTACTACAACAAAGATTAGTACCATCTAGAAGGACAAGAGTAATTTGTGTCCTTTCAACTGGTACTACAACAGAGAAGGACAAGAGTAATTTGTGTCCTTTCAACTGGTACTACAACACAGAGTAGTACCATCTAGAAGGACACAAGTAATTTCTGTCCTTTCAACTGGTACTACAACACAGAGTAGTACCGTCTAGAAGGACAAGAGTAATTTGTGTCCTTACAACTGGTACTACAACAAAGAGTAGTACCATCTAGAAGGACAAGAGTAATTTGTGTCCTTTCAACTGGTACTACAACAGAGAAGGACAAGAATAATTTGTGTCCTTTCAACTGGTACTACAAGAAAGAGTAGTACCACCTAGAAGGACAAGAGTAATTTGTGTCCTTACAACTGGTACTACAAGAAAGAGTAGTACCACCTAGAAGGACAAGAGTAATTTCTGTCCTTTCAACTGGTACTACAACTCCTTTGAACTGGTATGATGAGTGTATAAAATACAACTGTTTGAGAAGTAATAGATCGAACACAGAAAAGAGTACTTCATCGGTGGATGAAACACCAAGTAGCATGTTTAAAAAATTAAGCTAAGTATGTTTTTAACGAACTTTGAGGCATTTCATTCTTTGATGAAGCACTCTTTGCTGTGTTTGATATAGCTTCTCAAATTCATGGATAATTCTAGGAGAAAAGCAAAGAAAAAAGTGGCTTAATTTATGCAAATGTTTCATTAAAGGATGAAAATTTACTTTGTTTTATCCTCTTTAATATTTCATGAATTTGAAAAGAATTAATGAAAAAGTGTCATTTTTTCAACAATTCCCTTTGAATAATTAATTGATCTGCACAAAATACTGATTTCTGAAGTAAAAATTATGTAGAATATTTTCATTTGAAATTGCAGCAAGATATTCACTGCTTTCTTATGATGTACAATAAGCATTTCAATTTGGCTCATTGTATCAAATTTAAGGGGCATTTAGTATAAACACAAAAGTTTTCCATGCAGTGAAAAATAATTTATATTGTATTTATGGAAAATGTCCCTGAAAGTCCACAATAAGAAACCAGTGAATAAAGTTCCAGGATATGTATGAAGAATTAATTGTACTGTGCAACTGCATTTAATTAATAACATGGTAAGAAAAATGTATTGCCAATGAACCAGTAAGAACAAGCACAGTATTAAGAAATTGGTGTAAGCTTATCCAAGTTAACTTCAATATGGTAAGTTTAAAGAGAGCCTATATAAATCTCTTTCTTCATTTGCCTTCGCAAACTCATCATGTCCTCCTGAAAAATATATAATTTTTTGAAAGACTGTTAGTAAAATGATTATCAAGTATATTTTAACTCCTTCCCTCAGGTTGGACATGAATTTTTACTTCTGATCAACACCTTTGTAGAAGGATACCAAATTGCTTATTTTAACTACTGTTCACATAATGTGAAGAGCATTCCTGATACTTTCATATATAAGACCCTTAGTCTTTTTGTAATAGAGGAAAAATAATTTACATACTTGTTGAAAGTTGAATGTTTGTGTTTCACAGTAGTTCTTTGCATACTGAAAAATAAACATTCATTTGTTTACTAAAACAATTAAGCAATTGAGGTGGGAAAGTGAAATTTAAAAGTTCATTTTAGTTATTTTCTTACCTGACAAATAAAAACACCACAATCAAAACAGTTGTTCTGTTTTGGAATGTCCTGTCAAAGAAAGGTTATTAATTGAATTAAAATTGTATTTGAATATCATTTATAGCCATTGCCACAAAGATACTAGTACATGTAATAATATACCAACTCTTTATCATCTGTTAGGCATGAAATAAATGCATTTTATCATTTATCATTAAAATTAAGATCTTTAAATTAATTTTGTAAAATTTTACCTTTGGGGTATTGTACGTCCATGAATAGGGGCAATGACTTTCAAGTGTTTTATTGTGTAAAAACATCCTGTCAAATTTTATAAATTCTGTGAGTGTGTCTGTGTTTTTTTGTTCTGCAATTCAACTCCTGTAGTCACTCCTGTATACTTACTTTATGTCTTTGAAAAACTTAGGATTATTTCCATTCAATGAATCAAAATAGTCAATGGTTTGCTCTTGAGTATTGATTATCTAGGGGGGGAATTACATCATGTTAAATTTGAGTAATATATGGAGCAGAATTATGTCAATGAATAAGAATTTTATGGTCTGAAAACATTGCATAATCTGCAATAATAAATATAATTACTGTCATACTCTTTATTTAATGCATGTATTAATTGTAATATACTTTACTACTCACTCCAAGGGTCCAATGGCCTGGGTTGCCTGGTAGATGTACAGGAATTAAGATGTAGTTGTATGATAGCAGAACATCCTAATGTCAAGGAGAGTGAATAATTGATGGAGAATTCAACATCAAGGACCAGTTCAGATGTCAAACTTTTAATTCAAACCAAACCTAATATCATGAAGATCTACCAAAGATTCCAACAAATTCCTACCACTGATTCAGACCTCAGACTTCTCATGAAGTAAATTCAGTCGATCCAATTAAATATTTTCAAGGGGAGAATTCAGAAATAAAATATGTCAAATAATTAATTAATAATGTATGCATCAGGATTGAATCCGAGTGGATCCAAAGTCATACTTCCCTACAGCTCCAGATGATCTTAATGTGTAATACAAATTCTTGAACTGAATTGATCCAGATGTTGCACAACTCATGAACAATTCATGGCATTAGGCTCAGCTTGTGAAAAAATTGACGTCTGAACAAGGCCACTTTAATGGTAACAGTACCAAATAGCATTTGTATTATAAACAATAATTATTTACTAATTGCAAAGCCTCCAAGGCTACTAGATACCTTTGGAGTCCATTTTTTAACTTTTCTGTAGCTCCCTTTAGAAAGTGCCTCATAAAAAAAGGAGTTAACAGCATATACAGATGGCAATTGTAGATTCTTGGTAAGAGAAAAAAAAAGTGAGAAAATTCCAGACCAATAAGATTTTTCATGTGGTTTATTATTAAAATATGTCCTTAAACCTCTGAATTTAAATCTCTGGCTTATGTTTTACCTTATGCCTTTTTGGTCTTAAGAACAAAAAAAGGTTAAGAAGAATAAAATCATGTGACAATGGGCTTATTTCTGAAGGGGCTTATATTCAAAGGTTTACAGTACCATTTCAAGCATTCAATTTTTTGAGCATATAGCTATAATTTTTTTTTTACATTACCTTTTTGGATCGTTCCTCTATGAGCTTCATGTAAAAGTTTATTATCTATAATTGTTTAAAGAAACAAATATTTTACAAATAAATTAGATTTAATTATGAGGGGTCCTGGACATAATTTTATGAATGCATGCTCACCTCATCATTGAGCAGCTCTTCTGGTTCCAACGTTTCCAGGTCCTTTTCAGTTATTTTAAGTCTGAACTTTGTTATTACTGTGCCATTCTTGCTTTCATTTGTTTTCTCATTAGATCTGTTAAAAAGAAAAGAAAAACACATTGTTCAATGTTATTATTTAAGTTTGACCCAAAGGTAAATAATTACATACAATGAAAATGAAATGTTATCATTCTACCTGTTTTCAAGTAAAGGAACAGAGCTTGAATGTGCACCAGATCTTGTAGTTTGCACATTTATGAGATATTTTAGTAAGCATTTTTTTGACTTTACAAGCACTGGCATTAGTTCAAAAGATCGTGCTTTGTCTGGAATGGCATCTAAATCCTCTAGGCTGAATTCCCCATTCCCAGTGCCTCCTGAAAGAGCATATCTCTTGAGGTAGCAGTGGAATGCATGTTTGTTTCTGAACTTCATCAGTATTGCTGTTCCAGCGCTTGAACAGAATCCAGACTCATTGCGGGCATGCGAGTCAAAAACAAAGATGCAATCATCTTCTTTCACTTGTAAAGCTATTGTGGAATCCCCCACTCTTAAGAGTGCCCCAGTAACTTTACTTGCATTTGTTATGGCCTCCACAAGAGTAACAAAGGGGTCATCTGCTTTGTCTGAAAAAATATCCCCATGATATGATTTTCCAAATTGTACTCCTCCATTTTCATTTTCTTTTAAAAGGTGACCAACACAATTTTTTATCTCATCCAATAACAGTCTGCCATGTCTTCCAAGTGATGAATGGAATTGCCTGTGGAGACAATCCCCTTCTTTGAGGATGGAATCTATGTCTGCTGTTGTAAGACTTTGGACAGATTTTGTTAAAGTACTCATGAGGAAGACAAAACTGTTTGTACTGCATTGTGTCCCACGAGTATCACTTGGGAATATGTAATTGCCTTGGTGCATTGTCCCTTTGCATTCTGAAACAGCAAAGCAAACATTAGAAACAAACTTAATTGATAAATCAAATGTTTTGAAAAATTAATATCCTCTTACCTAAAACCTGTGGTTCAGAAACAGGATACTTTTGCCAATTTGACCTTACTGACTGGGTAGTGGTACTGGGTGTTGAACCACCGACTGACTGGGTAGTGGTACTGGGTGTTGAACCACCGACTGACTGGGTAGTGGTACTGGGTGTTGAACCACCGACTGACTGGGTAGTGGTACTGGGTATTGAACCACTGACTGACTGGGTAGTGGTACTGGGTGCTGAACCACTGAATGACTGGGTAGTGTTACTGGGTGTTGAACCACCGACTGACTGGGTAGTGGTACTGGGTGTTGAGCCATTTTCCATGGAAATGGAATTAGATGGTACTTTAGTTTTGGTGGCTTTCTTTGGACGTTTTGCTGTTCTTGAACCGGCATGGCTTTTCTCACTATCTGCTACTGCATCTACTTTCACTGTTGGGCAGTTCTTATTCTTAATGTAACGCTTCTGCATTTCTGCCTTAACCCCAAAACGACCACTTGCAGGATGCTTTCTAGAGTGCTGCGATTGCAAGGGCAAACTGATTGTTTTCTTTTTCTTAGATGGAGACCCTGGAATAGTTTGCTTTAAAATTTTGGCACTACTTATTTCGTGGTTAGGTGAAGATGCTTCAGCTTCCAGAGGTATTCCACATTCTTGTGGTGTCATTTCTTTGACTTTTTCATACATTTGATCAATCATGGTAGCTAGATCTTGCAGTTTTGTCCCATCCTTGATAAGATAGGTGGCGTTGGCCACTTCTTTTAGAATCGTACGACAGTGAATTTGTAAAATCCGGGTCTTTGTCCGTTTTTTTCCTGGAAGATCTAAAGTAACCTGGCTGCACTCTTGAAAGTCTGTCTGGCTTTCCTTCACGTTAAGATTTGTAGGTGGAGATTCATCTCTGTTGTTGCTTTCATAGGTAATCACTTGACTATCTACATTTAGAAGAGGGCTCTCTCGGTAACGAGAGCTTAGTGCATCCCAATTCCATTCTGGTAAACTACAGAAAATTAGACAAAAGTGTTTACAAGGCAGGCGGGTGTGTCTCCACTCAGAGCATTCACAGTGCGGGTAGTTTTGAGCATCACCAAACTTCACTTTTATTTTCCCATCCACAAGGAAAACACCTTTACTGATACTCTTTATTCTTTCTGGTTCAGGTGACCTAAGATTCCCCATAACATACTTCACGATTTCCCGTGGGCGATTGTGTAGGAATGTGGGCACATCCTCACTGTATTGGGAGTACCCTTCAGAGCAACGGACATTCAGGTCTACATATCTAATAATGAAAATATGGAGATTCGCTTTAATTTATTTTTTAAAATGTTACCTTATGGATGGGCCATTAGCAAAGTGATGGGGTAAAAGCAGAAAAAAATTATTTCCATTAAAAATTACAGAAAAAAATCTGCCCGGCCATAATCTCAAAAACAAACAAACAAACAAACAAACAAAAAATCCTGCCAAGGCAAAAAAAAAAGTACATCCACTTTTGACGCAAAAAAAATAAAGAAAAGAAAGAAAAGAAAAAAAAATTGCCATTTCCAAATTCCCAACCCATCCCCATCGCTTTTCTAAGGTCCATCGCTTACTACCTTGCTTTCCAGACTGGGAAACACTTACTTTCTCATAGAGTCAGGAAAAAACTGCTCTAACAATACAGTCAGCAACTCACTGAGAGAGCAGTTTTTGTAGCCATCGAGGTAGGTGAATTTCAGTGTTTCGTTCTGGCGTTCAATTCCGTTGTTTGTATGAACTGCAAAAATGTATTCGACCCCCCTGTAAGCGTGGCACCAACGCTGAAAAGCAAACAAAAACAGCAATAAAATCTTAGAGCTGGGAAATTACACAAATACTTAGTGTGTATGTGTCTGTGTGTTTTATCTAGTACAGCCTGTACCTTTTTGGCGGGGAGCCACATTTCACCAAACCACCTTGATAGTTTTGGGTTTGTCTTCCACATCTCACTTAGTTTAAAATCATTAATGGCAGCTTCCATTTTCTCTATGGTGGAAGCGCAAGCTATTTTTCGGATATGTGACAAAACCACATCTCTCTGTGCTAGCACACCATTCGCAAATTTACTGGTCCATTCGTACCAGGATTTCTCCCGGTGAAAGTCGCACAGAACAACTTCCGATCCTGTAATCAAACAACAGAACAATAAAAGGAAATTTGAAATATTGTGAAAAAAAACTTAAATGCAGACATTTCAAGCTTTCACCCTTTGTCGGAGTAAAATTCAGAGCAGTAAAGTATCTTTTTTCGCAGTGTTACAAATTTCCTTTTATTGATTATTTTATTATACATCACACGGTACAACTATAGAATACCCCAAAAATTATATACATCCTATTGTGTTTCTATTGTGTTATGCGTTGTTCTCAAAAAGATCGACTACATGAATATCATTTGCGTGGTATTCTATAGTTATTCCGGAAACTAACCTGCAAAGGGGTACTGCCACATCACATCGGTATACGGGTATGTGCCACACCCCTTTTGCAACCCAGTCCCCGGCCCCACTATAAACACATAACATACCTTTGAATACGTTTTCAAGTGCTTGGATTTCCTCCTCAGCGAAATCCGTCATGAAATGGCGAGGCACCCACAACGGATTCCAATTCTTGAAAACGCTTAGTGCTTCCTGTATTGCTTCTATTGTACTGTACTGTACAATAAAGGTGCCAACTATTTGATAGCAAACATTGGTGCGAACGCACAAGAAGAAGAGAGGAAGAGCATAACGAGTCGTTTTGTATGTTGCGTCCAGTAAGCACATCTCATTGCCATATCTGTTTAAAAGACGTTTTTGTTGTCTAGTTTGGCAACACAGGAGAAGTGTCTGCTCTCCTTTCTCTGGAGCTGGTTCTGGATCTCGTTCATCGTCTTCGACTGTTTCATCGTCAATATCTGAAGTGGAGATATTTTCTGCTTTGCTGCATTCCCCTCCAATCTTTGACACCTCCACCCGCTTTCGAAAAAAAAGTTCATTCTGAGGGGACTTTTGCCACTCTTTAACAAGTATTTCCACGTTGTCCTGGTCGAGTTTTGCAAGACGGTTAGCTAGCTTGGCCTTGGCGATATGGTAATCTAAGTCTTTGCACCTTGGATAAAATCTTCTACAGAATTTTGGAGGGGGCCTCTGTCCGTGAAACAACTCATTTTTAACAAAGTTGTCAATGTGTCTTCGCATCTCGCCTTTCTTTCTAACACCTTGTATAGTCAGGTCTTCAATTTTTTTTGTTACTCTTTTGTCAATACTTTCTCTTAGTCCTGCTGCCTGTATGTGCCCAAAAAATCGCGGTTTATAACTTGTCACAGCTTTATTTCTCTCTCTCTCTCTTTTTCCTTTTCTTCGTTGTAGCAGTGCATGCGCCAAAAATAACTTACCTCCCCTGTGATGTGATATTTATGTTCTGAGTAACTTGGAAGCTTAATATAGAAGCGCTCTTCAGTTTCCACTGCGTTTTCACTGGAATTCAGTCTTTCTCTAATCATTATTGATTTCTCTTTCATTCCTCGCTCTGTTTCTTTTGATAACTGTAAGTATGTCATAACAGAAAATAAATAAAAAATAAATTAAAGAATATTAAACTTAAATCTCTTCATACAAGATGATGCCTACTTATTCCGATCCTGGGTAGGGGCCAGTAAAATAGGAGCTGGGATTTTCCTTTTTTAGCCAGGAAAATGTGATTTCGTGCATTTGGGCTGGAATTTAGCCATTACTGGGATTTTGCAAAATTTCGGACTGGGAAATGAGATTATAATAAGATCCCCCTTCAGGACCCTCTATTCCGTATAATCGTACTACAAAGTATCACCTTAAATTCGGGAAATCTAAGGATGTGTTTAATGTATATTGCAGCTGGACAGTTCAGTTTCTTGGTAGACTGTGCCAGATTCCTTCTCTTCAGAAAGACATGATCTTGCATCTGTGTCATCATATTCAAAAACACAAGTAAATTACTGATAATCTGCCAATTTTGTACTGTAAATTGTAATCAGTATCATACTTACTACTTGCGCATTCACTTTTTCCTTTCGTTGACTTTTGGCAGATTTATTGTGGTCCGGCCCTTGATGGCACCACATAATTTTTTCTCCCAAATGAATGAAAGGAACGCCGTCAAAAGGGATTTTAACAGCAGACCCTTTCCTTCGACTTCGAAAGTGTACACGGCTTTTTTTCAAAGAAGTTCGTCTCTCTAGTTCAATTTCATTTTAAAAAACAACTCATTAGTGTTATATAACTCAACATTTCAAGTAAGGTTAAGGAATAATAAAAAGTCAAACGAAGAATATAAATGGAGCCAGCGTTGTGTTGCGTGATGAGTTTATTCAGTGCACGTGCCCCGACCTTATCTTGAACAGTACTAAATGATATTGTATATATTACAGAATAATTTTGAAGAGAAAGAATTCTAATTATTGCCCATTTGAGAATATTTTTATGTAATAGCTAGGGAATAACCTGGAAATCCCCTAGTTCGAACTGATTGCTCACATACTGACCTTTTGAACCAAAGTCTTTGTCTACTCGTCGTACAATAAATTTACTGATCGTGGCTGTTTCGTACTCAGCAATAACTTTTTTAACTTCATCATAAGTTGAGACTTCCAACATGGTCTCACTAGACCAAGGATCCAGATCATCGCAGGTTTCTGGTACTTTGAAGGGTTCCATTATGGAATCCTTATCAAAGAAACTAAGCCGGTCGACGCTGTATGATCAATTAGGGAAAAATTCCCGCCAAATGCAAACATGTGCTAACTGATTGCATCTTAACACCGGAAGTCAATGTTCCACGTTGAATGATTGTCCTTCTGGGTAGTACAAGATTGATGACAACCATTCAGGAGGACTTGCACAGTTTCAACTGTATATTTATTGAGCTGTGCTTATTAACTAATTACCAGGGGGAAAACAAGCCTTTACAAACCCAAATGCAGCTGAAAACATGGAAAATTGGAGAAAGTTACTAAATATTATTTTCGTTCTTGAACACTGTTATTTTTAAGGAGTTGATTTAACTCCAAAAGTGGAGTTAAAAAAAGGCATAGAATGACTCCTTTTTTGGAGTAGTTTTAACTCTAAGAAGAGTTAAACTTACTCCAATGATAGAGTAGATTTACTATCATAAAAGTAAGTGTAACTCTTCTAGGAGTTAAAATTACTCCAAAAAGGCTCTTCTAGGAGTTAAAATTACTCCAAAAAAGGAGTCATCCTATACCTTCTTTTCAACTCTAGAGCTTCATTTTTAATATATAATACAAACATGTTTCGGTAGTCTCAGCTACCTTCCTCAGTGCGAGTGAACAAGGCATGATAAGTTCAATATATACACAACATATCAACAATAAGCATATAATCATGACTAATTGAAACAAAGAGGGAAAGAAAACTATTGAATGAGGTTGAGATTAACATGGTAAAGTTGTTGATTGAGCGCAGGTTTCAGCCATTTGATATGCAAAGCCTCTTTTTCAACTCTAATTTTGGAGTTAAATCAACTCCTTAAAAATAACAGTGAAGTAAATGTGACAGCACTGTCAACTGTAGACGGTATTAATCTACAGATTGTACTGATTAGAAGGACAACCACATAACAATTCTTTTGAAAACCGTTTAGAATCGGAAATTACTCTTTATCGTCCTAGTATCTTAAACAAAGTGTTTTTAAGTAAGAAAGCTGACAGTTTCAATATCACCAATATGCACAAAAGCTCACAAAAGCACACAACAAACCATTTAAGATTTCAAGAAATTGTTTTGAAAGACAAGACACTAAAACATGTAACACAAACAAAAAGTAGTATAAAATTAACTAACAGTCTTAAACTTTGGAACAATTTCAATCTGAATGATTTACAAGCTCGATCACTTTTTTTATATCGGTTCCATAGATAAAAAAGTGAATAAGTAGATTAACAGTGTACAAACTAAACCTTAAATGTAATATCCATTACAAACGAATTGTCCTTCTAGATGGTACTACTCTGTGTTGTACTACCAGTTGAAAGGACAGAAATTACTCATTCTTCTAGACAGTACTACTCTGTGTTGTACTACCAGTTGAAAGGAAAGAAATTACTCTGACTTGTCCTTCTAGACGGTACTACTCTGTGTTGTAGTACCAGTTGAAAGGACAGAAATTACTCTTGTCCTTCTAGATGGTACTACTCTGTGTT
>JANTNT010118534.1:0-10864 GCA_024752375.1 Entacmaea quadricolor
AAATAGAACGAAGGGCTGATATGATGGGTAAAGAACCCAATACAAGGGATTCCTTCTCTTACCTCATTTTCTCTTGTGACTATTGAAAAGTACTTCCTCAATCGCCCTGTGTGGTTAGATTTGAGTTTTTAGAGCCAGCCTTTCAGCGCAGCTAAAATAATATGAAAGGATGGCTCAAACTCAAATCTAACCAAACAGTGCGATAGAGAAACTACTTTTCAATAGTCAGGTACAATTTTGTATTGAAAAGTAGTTCCTCTATCGCCCTGTGTGGTTAGATTTGAGTTTAAGCAAGCATTTCAAGGGAGCTAAAAAAAAACTGAAAGGTTGGCTTAAACTCATATCTATAACCACACAGGGCAATAGAGGAACTACTTTTGAAAAGTCAAGTACAATTTCGTAACGTTTTTTAACGTTTTAGTATTTATATTCGACTTTATCGCCATACATTCTTTTATAATATGATACCATTACATAACGATAGCTTGGGCTACCTGTGGCTTCACCGGAAACGACGATAACTTCCGAGGACAACTTGGACTTAAAACTTTATTTACATTTTGAAATATAGTCACAAGTTTGTAGAAGCTTTGTAGTTTAAGGTTTATCAAAGTAGTTTTTCTTACCACACTTCCAATTTTCATTCAGCGGATTGATAGACTCATCCTTAACCGATCAGAACGCCTTTTGCACCAATGATTGAATAAGAGTGGAAGTTTAGAATTATGCCAATTTCAGTTGAACGGTGTTACCTTGGCAACGATTAACAAAGGTCGTTGAAATCGGTTTTTCCTGAATATATCTCGATGAGCTACAGAAAAGCGACTATATGGGTTATAAACTACACACCAAGGCAAAATAGCCGAGACAGAATTGAAACTTTTTTATCGAAACGATTTGGAATAATTCGCAGAAAGCAAAAACGTATTATTTGACGTTATTTTACTAATACCACCAACATCAGGGCCGTAGCAAGGTTTAACATTGGAGGGGGGGGGGGGAGTAATACAAGAGACCAAAGGCAATAAGATTTTTACCAGGGTCGATTCTTATAGGTCTTTAAGTACGGATAGAAAATAGTGCCTCCCCCGACCCTGTGTAAATGGTCCAAATCTTTGTCTTGGAGTGTTTTCGGATTAGAAAACTAAAACTTTTTTGTCTCAAGAAAAATCGCACTAATTACTATCGATTAGCTCTCAAGCTGTTTTTTGTGTGTATTTACAGACGGCAACAGCAGAAGAATCTGACTCCGTTCAAAGAATCCCAGTTGGAACAGAGCCATGGGATTTCCCTGAGGCGCCATCTCACAGCCCGTCTAAAGCTAACGAGCCTGCTGGAAGAGAAGTGAGAGAGAGAAGAGAGGCTATCAAGTTGTAGTGAAACACCAAGTTAAATCCAGTTTACACGACAAGGTCTTTTGTGGCTTAAATTCCTATATAGTTTTGACATAGCATTCTGACAAGTTAGGATAAAGGTGACTGGCTACTATTGGCTAAAGTCATGAAAAAACTTTTAAACAGCGATTTTCTGAAGCGAAATTTAATGCCGAGTTCAAATTTGAAAAGAAATATGCATTTGTTTTTGAAATATTTAGGCCTGAATATACCGTACTCGGAGATTTTTGAAAGAAAAGCTAACGAAAATGTAACTACATTTTTAAAAATTCATGTTGCAAAAAATAAGGCTTTGCGAATAATTTTTTAAAAGAATCATATTTCAAAATAAGTCATGAAAAATTTCTTAATTTTTTTGTAAAGCTTGGTTTGAACTTGATGTATCTGAAAATTGCAAAATATATGTATAGTCCCCCAAATTTGAAGGTTTTTCCCTCTTGAAGTTCAAAACGCCCATGGTCCCTTAAAAAAAATTTAAACGTCGTCATGGAAACTCGGCGGTATTCATGCGCGCGTATCGAACGTTTAATAGTAGCCAGTCACCTTAAGTGAGGTCAGTGCTGGGTCGAGATTAACCAGAGATTAACTATCCTACGTCTGTCTGTCTCTCCGCTTGTGTCGGTTCCACACGTCTCTCTTACGTAAACGATTGGTCACTGGTCAAACAAGCATCAATCGAGGCTGCAAGGGAATCGTAAGGATTAAATAAATGTATACCTCGAACCTCGATTCAATGCTTTGTGTTTGACCAGTGAACCGTTGGAAAGAGGTCAACTAGATAACAGTCGACGGGTAGCCTGTGTAGCTGACCGCAGCGGGGAGACATGGACTTGCTTTTCCCCAATCCCCCACTCCGCCAACTACGCAGGCTAGTAAACTAAACAGTATATTTTTTTGTTCGTAGGTTTGTCTCATTCCAACTGGTTGTTGTATTCTATTAGCTATAAAGAAAAAATAGAAAAAAAGCTTTATAAGCGAAAAATCGATTGTTGGTTTTCACCCATTCCTTAGGGAATAAAATAACAAAGGCATGGCAGCCATGTTGGTGTACATAACAATAGACTAATGAGAAATCTTTTGTTAGCTGTACACCAACATGGCGGCTGTGATGTCACGTGAAGATTTTTTTTATTTATATAATAGAGCTCTTAGAAAGACTAGCAATTTCTAGTAGTCTTGAAGAAGAAATAGTGGATATATATTAGTAATCTTGCCTAGTTGTATATTAGTAATTTTACAATGTAATTTTTCAAAATTCTCTAAAAAATGTAGCCTTTGTTGTTTACGATTTTTTCCGAAGCCCGTCTGCAATCTTGCCCGAAATAGCCTCGTTTTCAAACGGCGCCCGCAATAATTTCGAAAGAAAATAAATAATCTCGGAAAACGTCTTTAAGTTAATGTGCACAGTTTCGAAATGTAAAGGGAAGTTGATGTACATTTGTAAGCAAGGCTGGTCGGGCTTTAGCTGTGTTTCTCGTACAAATTATTCTAATTTAAATCACTGTAAACTAAAATTATACTTGATTGCTATTGTTAGCCTGCTTTCCAAATGCTGACTATCAAAAACGTCAAAAACTAAGAGGAAAGAAGTATTCCTTTTCCATGGCTTTTTGCATATGGTCTATAGCAAATACAAGACAACTTGACTGTGTTTTCTTTCAAAGTTATAATGCGAAAGTTAATTTCAATAAAAGTTTTGGTGGGTTTGTTATCTCTCCATCTTCATACCCCTCTAGACGTGAATACTCTCAAGTACACTGTACATTAATATAAAGCATGTCTACACGCTTTCCTATCAGTAAATGTAGCTTCCTACAGGTTTTAGTGGTAAAGTAAAATAAAGCAAAGACAATGTCAAAAATTGTACCTTAACTAATGGTCTTATGTTATCACTCTTTCGTCTGTGCGGCGATGACCCGGGGGGGGGGGGGGCGGAATAGAACGTTTTCATTTGATGTCATGGTAACATGTTGCTGTACCTCTGACAAAGCATTCCTCATTAGCTATTATTCTATTCACAGGAAAAGGCTCTATGCAATACCATAGTGTGATTGTTCAGAATTTACGATTGAACAATCTCCATATTGGCTTGGGTACAGTAGAGCAATACCTTGATCAATCATCATACAAACTGTATGTGATTACTAGAGTCGTTTCCTGTGTTTGTTACACGAGGTACACCAACATGGCTGCCATTGTCCTTTATTTCTCCAGGGATTGAGTGAAACGCTCTATAGTTCCTCTTTCGACCGATACTCATTCGCCATGATAACGAGCTTTATTTTCACAGATCGAAAAGTGATTGTATTTTTATGACTTAGTCTAGTTTTATAGAAGTCTTAAAGCTAGTGTCAAAATAAACAATTTGGAGATTATCTTCCGAGCCGAAAGCAAACAATATCAGTTTCTCAGTTCTTTTTTAATTATTATTATTTTTTATTTAACAAATGGAAAAACTAGTTGAGGGAAAGAACGGGACAAGAGTCCCATATATCCATATAAAATTTTGTCGAACAAGAAACCAAATCAATTCTTAGATGTTGAGAAAAATCTCGTTCCGATCGATTTGTAGTTGATCGTTTTTATTGTATACGTCTCTCCTCAACGCAAAGCTAAAAGTGCAAGCAAAACAAATATTAGTTTTCGGGGTTTCGTTGGCGAGAAGTCGAGCCGGCGATACTAGTGCTCGATGTCTAAAGCAAACCATACGATTGGTTGTTTGAGACTTTGTCATTTATTACAACCTTGTTAAAATGGATAATGTGTCAACAGCAAACGTTATCGTACAGCTGGATGAACAAGAAAGGGGAAGTCGAACTGAATAAGAGCTGAATACAGTGCATCAGCCCGTTTGCTTCCTTGTGTATTACTAAAAAGGAAACCAGAACGATGTTAAAGAGCAGCTTTCGATTGATTTGTATATCTAGGAACTATACCATTGAGTTTTTTATACGACGATATTGTCGATAAACTTTCACTGACAACCTACTTTGCTAAAACCGTCGAGTAATCCAGCTTGACTTTATCAGAGATGAACGCAACCACAGAACTTTGTCCCGGGATAAAAATGTCTCACAACAAAATCTCATCGTATTTCGATCATACCACTGGTATACTGGTGTGTATAATCAACGGTTTGTTAGCGATTCCAACGACTTTTCTCAACTTCCTTCTCATCGTCTCTATTCTCACCAATCCAAGTCTTCGTAAGCCATCTTACGTCTTGATCTGCGCATTGGCTTTCACGGATTTCGGCGTTGGAATCTTGGTTCAGCCTCTGTACATTGCACGTAAAATAACCTTCCTCTTTTCCTACATAGAAACGTACTGTTTTCTTCTGAAAATTGGAAATGTCTGTGCCCATATTTTCTGCGTCCCTTCTTTCTTCATTGTGACAGCCATCAGCATTGATCGTTACCTCGCTATCAAACTACGAACAACTTATCATCAAACCATTACCAATGTCTATATTATGGAGTACTTGGCATTTGTTATGGTCTGCGCAGGTACCATCACCTATGCACGGTTTCAAGCAACGAGACCCAAATACATGTCAATTGGTGCAGCGCTGATGTGCATTTTTCTATCAATCATAATATTTTGCTACTCCAGATCTTTGAAAGGGCTACGAGCGGTTCAAGAGCGAGTTGCAGGCCGCCATAAACCCGGAAACACTCCGCAATCAGTCAATCATCAGCGCGTACTCCAAACACTCATGATGATCGTAGCTTGTCTCTTTCTCTGCTACGTACCGTTTGTAGTGGTCGTTATTGCCATTTCTGTGTGTGGTCGCTCTAAGGTATTCATGATTGCTTGGGAGATCACGCTTACCCTACTCTATCTTAATTCCTTTTTGAACCCCATACTTCATTTCTTGCGACTAAGGGAGCTGAGACAAGCTTGTAAAGCACTTCCACAAAAAATAAGTAAGTATGTTGAAATAACTTTTAAAAAATCTTTTACGGCAGGCGGAGGGAAGGGGAAGGGAATGGAACGGAAGGGAAGGGAGTTATTGTTAAACGAAATGCAGCAAAGTCGATTTTTTCCCAGCGCGCTTCAATATATATTTGCCGGACTATAAACTGTCGATTGATGCGCGCAGTAAGTGTACTCAATGTGTTGTATATCACATTTTATTTTTCTGGTTTTTTATTAGGTCATTCCTTTACAGATGAACGAACTGATGAAACGGAAGCTCCGGGAGCATTTTCAATGGAAGTCGCATCATCTCACGAACAGATGTAAGGTATAGAACTATAAAGAACTAGTAGTGGGTTTCGAATGGTAAGAAAAAGTAACCTACATAACCTGTAGCATAATTGATGTGTGGAGGAACAGTTTAATAATTTGGAATTGCCTTTGAATATTTAAGAACATGCAGAATTTAATTTTTATGATTCGGTTTATTTCCTGAAATACCGTGGACAAAAGTTTGCAAAATTTGCATTTCTTAATTTGACCATAAAACTCCCTAGTGGAAGGAAAATTTTACGCGGTTTGGAAATATTTTGGAAAGTAAAAGCCAGTGTTTACATGGGCGAATTTTTGATGCGATTTTGGGGTGCGATTTTCCAGTGTGGCTTTTGCGACGATTTCACTGTGAAGGGTGGAAGCTAAATAACTTGATTTTCATTATTCATTATTCGTTGACATTTTTCCTCCATTATTCGTTATCCATTTGCATTTTTTTCACGTTATTCATTATTCATCTTCCTCCCCCCCCCCGATTCACTGCAATTTTATTGCGATTCTCGGCAATTCCACCACGACCTACAAAATTCCAATGCCAGTGTAAACAGGCTTTTATGGTAATTACTACATTGCAGTTGTGTCTTTTTTTTCTTGTCAATCGGTTCATTTGGTTACCAGCGGCGGATTTAGGGGTATGGCCGATAGGGCTGTAGACTCCCCTTATTTTTGGGATATTTAATTTAAGAACTTCACTGGGAGCATACTCCACACATCTTTTGATCGGTCATAGAGGGCCCCTTTCTCCAATTCCTGATCTGCTCCTGGTTTCAGCTTGCACTTTGAGCACAACAAAAGAAAAAATTCAAAGAACAACAACCAAACGAAATTATAAAGGCACAAAAGTGAAAATACAAAGAAGACAACAAATAAATTGGTTTGTTTTGTCCTATTTTTAAACTAGATCTAAAATAGAATAAAACAGAAAAAATAAACTAGAATAAAATGATCAAACGAAACCGAGTTTGTCTTTTTCAGAGATGTTAAAGAAACCATTTTTACACTCGCAAGTCAGACAAGATTGTCAAGATTATTGTTAACAAATGACCTGGACGACACGAAGACAGCTCTCAGTTCTGACTAAGCTTGGCTAATTTTCAAAACGATTTTTAAAAAGACGTTCTAAGAGTCATTTATTTGAAGCTAATAGCTATCAGAACCAGACATGAAAAAACTTGTAAAGTTGAATAAACAATTTCGGCTCTGAAAGGACGACTTCTATAAACTACCAGACAGTTGATTGTATTTCTAAGTATAAAAAAGTTAATAATAAATGATCAATGTTTGTCTCTGACTTTAGGTAAGATTCTTTTAATATGAGGACGGGGGGGTGTATGAGGATTTACAATTTTTTAAAATGATATTTTCAGAGCTCCCCATTTCTGAACTTGCCAAAATTTTCAGCCCCACTAAATGTGTGGTGTAAAAATTCCAGCATGGTAATAAAAATTTCAATTAGCCATCCCCAAAATAAAAAAGACCCTCTATATCTTTCAGAAATTTAAGGACTCCCCCCCATCATAATAAATAAACCTTCCTTTTGTAATATTTTGAAGACGTTTGCCGTCTACATGGAGTTTATTTAATAGTAAAACTTAATATTTTGTTTGTCTCAGCTTTTTAATTTCGATTCCATTTGAAATTATTTGATAAAGACAAATTCTAGCTGTGTCTTTGACATCTTTTCATTAGATCATAGATCATTAGCTCTGAAATATTTGCTCAGGCCGTTTGGACATTTGAATTATTTTGTAAACCAGTTGTGTGAACATAAGAGGGAAAAACAAACTAATTTGAAATTAAAGCGATTAAATGATTCTCATTTATCAAAATAGTTGACTTATCATCAAAATTTATAGCTGTTCCGACCTTGGATTTTAATGCACACATCAATGTAAGTCCCGAGGGGAGGCGGTATTCGGGCAAAGGGTAGGGATTTGATAGCAAAGATGTGCCCCTGGGTCGGGAATTTGATCACAGACTCTGTCCAGCAATTGACAATTTCTTCTTTTGGCTTGTATTTTTTAGTGTTATTTGATTGAGAACTGCTTTCCCACCCTGGGGCATTTGAATTTTGTTAAGGGTTTTTTTTCAAATCCCCACCCCTTGCCCGAATACCTCCCTCGGGACTTACATTGATAAGTGCATAATACTTTTTGAAACTGAAATATTTTTGAAGTCTAAAAGAAAAAGAATACACCGATCCTCGTCTTTGCTTGAGTGACCACCAAACAATGGGTTGTTTTCCCAATGGAATATAGAATGTCCGACCAAGAAACACAAATTCAGCTATAACCGGTAAAAAATTGTATCGGTTGAATTTCTGTTTACACTGGACCGTGTTTATTTGAATACGGTCCGCGCTGCGTTTACACGGTACCGGTACGATGTGAAAATGCAGTGCAGTATGTCAGATGATTTGCCATTCGCGCATACGCTATTTTTAGCTGGGGCCCAACTCCAAATCGTGCAAACGGACTAAAAGAGAACCGGTTTACTGTGTTTGTATTTGTAATAGGACTCCATGCTGTCCAAGAAATAATTGGACGAGGAAAATTCTGAGTGCCAAAATTGGACGATTGTAGGCCGAGTCCAATTGGAAGTCAGAGAATTTTTCGAGTCTAATTATATCTTAATTGGAAAGCATGGAGTCCTGTTGCCTATTAATTATATAGCTACCAAATTAATCCCATATTAACAAGACCTGTCCAATTAAGAAAATAATTGGACAGTTACCTATATGGGATTAATTAGTAGCTGTATAATTAACACGAAAACCGGACGAATTTGGAACCGTACCGTACCAATATTAGGCCTGTTGTGTTTAAAACTAGTTCGGTTAAGCGGTACGAAACTAGTCCGGATCACAGCAGATCCGTGTAAACGGAAGGCCTATAACGGATTCAAATTCATCCGGTAGCGTGTAAACGCAACCTTAGAATGCGTTTATTGTAAGACACATTTACAATTTTCAGCAGTCGGTTTCTGTTCTACGCTGTATATCAAGAATACATTTTAGCTTGTCCGACATAGCAACAGTTTCTTGGGAGATAGAACAATGAATGCGGGATCGGAGTATTGATATGAAAACCTATATATATAAGATTTTCAAAGAAGAAATAATAAAAAATATGAGCATTTATCAGGTAGTAATTTCATATTTATTGAACGGACAAACAATTACCATAGCTGTAAAGAGCACAATAAAATTAGCGGTAAAAACCAGTATAAAGTTTGGAAGAACCAGATTTTAAAAATAGAAATTTGGTTTAAAACAATCATTCTTTGCAGATACCATAATTAACCCGGTGAGTAAGACTGACGTGTGTCATCGCATTTCGCATTTCGGAAAAAAATATTTTAAGAACTCGTCCCAGGCTGGTTTTGCTTTGATTATTGTCAAACTCTGAAGACAACAACAACTGTGATTGATGGAAGACAGCTGAGAGCTTTACAGACCATTTAGAGATGACAGCGACGTTAGTTGGAGAAGAAAGTTTAAAATAACCTTGTTAGATGTTTTAAAACCAAGAAAGGAAAAGAAAATATCCGGCATCTAAATGGCTTCTTTATATTAATTGCCTCTCGGGATTCTCGCGGGACAAACGGTTCTTCGCCATTTGTAAACACATCAATCTCATGGCGTCATTTAATTTCAAAACAAGGGTCTGTTTCATGGATATTTTACCCAGAAAGTTAACAGAAAAGAAAAGACTAGCAAGCATAGGCAAAGCTTGCATCTTTTAGCGGCAAAATGATTAAGAAAAGCGCGACGAGAGACGATGAAAGCAATTCGACGGACAACATTAAGCTCACACCAAGAAAGGTTAGCTAACTTTACATGGATTCTTTTCATTTTCCAAGTCTTACAACGATGAAAAAAATTTAATGATCGCAATTAACAGCGTGAAAAGAAGTTAAAAGCTCAACTTAGTAATCAGCTTGAAGGTTAGAACATATATTTATCTTAACATCGAAATATGACAGCTCTAAATTTACTGTAAGTTGAACTTTAATCATTTGATCCATTTTGCAATTATAGCGCGAGGATTTTGTCGGAATTGCTCGAGCAACTCCTGATCTGATGATATCAATTCAATATTAATTTAATATTGAATAATCACGGATAGGTTTTCAACTGTTGTTTACTTTTAAACATCAATTTTCAGCCAGACTCAACTGAAAACACAGATCAGGTTTTCATCAAATGTTGTACGTTAGTTTTTCAACAACCGTCCTTGAATCCACGTGAGAGGAATTTGAAAACATAAACTAATATTAAAAGCTTGTTTTACCAACATTTTATCCGAAAACATTTTTTTTCCAGGAAGAAAATAATCACAAGAAGATCGCCTGCCTTCATATCTCAAGCACAGGTCTTTCCACTCAAGCCTCAGCAGATCTAGCTGAAATTAGTGTAAAAGTCACCAACTGTAAAGAAATACAGCAAGCAACGGACATTTGTAAGAGTGAAGTGTTTGGCATGATCTTATTGGAAGAGAACCAGAACAAGGATTTTGTCACAAACTTGAAGTAATGATAGTCTGATGTATATTTTGAAGTCATCATTCTTTTTATATATAAAAAAATCAAAATTCCAAAAAAAATTATTTGAGTTATGTGATGGTGATAATAGTGATTTAAGATCGTTGGGGAGGGGGGGGGGGAACGTTGGAATTTGCATGGGGTACAATTTTCAACAGGAATCAGTTGAAATTGGGCCGGGGCGCATTTTTTGTAATTTCAAAATATAGGGGAACCTTTTTTTGGTTTTAGATTTTAATGCTCTTTATTTGAGCTACTGTGTATACTTGAAAATTGGTTTTCTAAATGATGCCAGATAAAGAGGAGGGTACATTTTCTTAAACAGATATATGTTAGGAAGACAAAATTTACTTAGACGTTTTTTCAGAAATCCACCACCCCCCTCCCCCTCCAAGACGTAATAAAAGATTGGTCCAAAATGATGATTACTAGATGACTGATAATGAGCCTTAAAGCACTATAAAAATTATTTTAAAAATGATTTCAAAATTTACGCAGAATCAAAGGATCTTGTAATGAGCAAACACCAGTGATATACATAGCCCAAGGACCACTTTCAGGTAAGGCTAAACCGTCTTTAAAAAACGACAGAAAAAAATTTCACTCAACCGAACCACAGGGATCTCATGCAGTTCTGAAACCATGTGTCAGTTTGATTATTATACTATATTTGATTC
>JANTNT010118645.1:0-10863 GCA_024752375.1 Entacmaea quadricolor
ATCAATTACAGATCGCTCAAGAACTTTGACCAAAAGAAGTTCAAAGAAGATTTAGCACTAGCACCTTGGTCCATTATTTATAGAGTCCTTCGATAAATCCATCAGATGCCCTCGATACGTCGTATAAAATTTATAACATTATCATTGATTTACATGTCCCTAGACGTGTAAAACGCGTCAAATCTGTTATGTTACCAAAATGGATGGATAAGTCAATTTTAGCAAGCATCAGGACTCAAAATCGATTGCTAAAAGAACGCTACAAATCCTGCATCATTGATGGAATACAAGACTTACAGAAATAAGGTAACATTCCAAATAAGAAAAGCCAAAAAGAGATTTTACGCCAACCTAGTAGAAGAAAACAAAGTCGAGCACAAATCTGGACCAAAGAAAAACATCGACAACTATCGTCCCATATCTGTACTGTCTTCACTCTCCAAGATTTTGGAGCATTATGTGAGTTCCCACTTGCTAGATCAACTTTGCAGAAACAACATAAGTGAATGTCAGCATGGCTCTCGCCCATATCATTCTTGTGAAACATTACTTCTCAGTTTGACCGACAAATTCCTTGATTCTATGGATAACGGTAACCTCACTGGTCTGCTTCTCATTGATTTTCGCAAAGCGTTTGATCTAATAAATCATCAAATCCTAATCAAGAAACTAGTATGCTATGGTGTAGAAGGCAATATTACAGTGGTTTTTGTCGTACCTCAAGAACAGGAAACAGAGAGTCTCCATAGGATCATCACTGTCTGACGTTTTGCCAATGCTCAAATGATCTTGTTTGGGCCCTTTGCTTTTCTTACTTTAAGTAAATGACATTCCTTTTGACACCTTATCAACCTCCACTCATTTGTATGTTGACGATACCGCTCTTCATTACTCTTCACCATCTGTCAGTTGAGCGACTAGATTGGACTGCGTCGGTGTATCAAAGTCAAACCAAATGTGTCGTAGTAGATAATTTTATCACCGTAGCTTTGATATGGAAAACTGACGTTTCGGACGTTAGTCCTTCGTCGGAGTCAATTAGAGAAAGAGAAGATAAAAGGGTTTACATAGTAGTGTAGAGAGAAAACAAACCAATAAGAAAATAGCAAGTCGTTAAACAAAAGAGAACAAAAGGATCAAAGGTAGGTGAGAAGTGACTAATTAAAGGTGAAGCGTTCGTTCATCCCGTGCGGATTAACTGTGCCAAGTGAATGAATGAAGCGCATTTCTTTTGTTGTGCGTGAATTATTACTGCCGCGTGATAAACAAAGACCAAAAATAATGGCATTAGTTTCAGAGTAGTTCGCAGAATTAAAATGTCGAGAAACTGGTTTAGAGAGATCTTTCTTACGAATATCATAAGGTTATATCATAAGGTTAGGTGATCGCTTGAGAGACCACCTTTATGGTATTCGTAAGAAAAAGTTTAAAAGTATGAAACAAATTCCTCTCGCATCTGTATTTTCTTTTGAGTTCATATCATTACATATAGGTATTAAAGTTCTTGACTATTTCTAACTTCTGTGACATGATCCATTTTTGACTATTAGGAGCAAGTATTCTGTTTCTCTGGTATTCTTTGTTAGGTGCTTGTTTAGATTGATCTTTAAGCTCCGATGGTGACCTGCTAGGTAATCGAAAACCACGTTTATTTGTATAACCTTGTGATCTGGATAAAGGCGTTTAATTCCCGCCCTCAGTTCTCTGTATTTGTCTTGCTTATTTTATGCTGACTTTTACCCGAAATCTTCCCAATTGATACTGTGCCCTCAATCAGTCAGCCACGTCTTCTTCTGTTTGTCCATGTTGGCCATATGAATTTTATTCGCATGATTTTCCGGTGCCTTGTCTAAGTGGAAAGCTATGTCCCACATGATCTTTGCTTGTGTATTTTCAATAACTGGTTCGGGTGGTCTTTGTTGATACTAGGGTCGGTCATGGTCACGTTGATCTTGAAAACCATAAGCAGAGAGCATGAAGTGATAATTCGGTCTCAGCATCTTGTCGTGACACGCTTTATAGAGGGACTGAGCTAGACATGAACACGCACAGATTATGTGGGTGTCAGTCTCTTGGCTTTGTACGCATATTCTGCGGTTTAGATCGTTTATATCTTGTTGTAGCTTGTTCTTTTGGTGGGAAGAAGCTGTTGTCCTATGCTGGTGTTGACACCATATAAAATATCGGGGATATTTCTCCATTTTTTCAGCAGACTGTAGGTATCTGTAGTTATTTCATGGTCTTCGTGTTGTGCTGTTGTAAATGCACCCAGCCATTTCTGTTTATTTTATCTCTTTTTTGTAGATGTTGTCTTTTTGTATCAGTCAGGAACTTTGAACTTCGCTGTTGTGTTTCAATGGACTTTCCGTCTTCATCTGTTAGTTGTGTTTTCGTTTCATCGTAAGTCATTGTAATTGAGAGGTCTTTAGCGTATTTCATTGCATCTTTGATGACAGACCTCAATCCTTTAGTGATCTTTATCTCTTCAAATCTTCGTACAAGTTTTAATCGTGGATCTTCATTTCTCAAAAGGTAGTTGCATGGATACCTTAATCTTGGAGATTTTGTACGTTGTTACGATCTCTTTAAGTCCTTGGTCTCCTTTATGGATGAGCAAGTCCAATAGCTTTGTCGACTCACAGTTGTGCATTCCACCATGTTCTTGGAGAATTTTCCTGCTTTCTCGGTCAATCTAATTTAGGTCGTTTAAGCGCCATCGCGCTGTCCACATATGATATTGAATTACTGGTAGGGCAAATGTCTTAATCACTTTAATTTTTCTTGGTATGAAGATATTTGAGGACCAAATTACATTTTACATTTAGTCTCCTCAAATATTCTTTGCTGACTAGGTCAAATAATTCGTCATCTAGTGTGATATTCTCACGCTTTCCAAGGAACTTGTAATGATCTTTATCTTGTAGCACATAAATGGAGTCGTTTTTTTCATTGAGAGTGATGTTTTCGGTTCATGTCAATTTTCCTATATTTACTATGACGGCAGCGCATTTGTCTAGGTCCCATTCTAGTCCTATATCTATATGATGATGATGATGATGATGATGATCCGTAAGGCTCTAAATTCCTACCCAAATGTAGACATTAAAGATCTTTGGAACTCTTCCTGTACACACCAGTATTCAGTATGATGTTTTTAAATCTAACAAAGATGTAATCAAAGATTTTCGTGGAGATCATGAACATAAATTATGCCATAAACTGGTTTCCCAAGGTTTCTACTTCTCACATGCAATTGATAATTCCCTATCAAAGCTTAACAGTATCTGGTAACTGCCTAAAAACATAAACAACTTTACTCTTCGCTATATCAACAACACTCTCCCAAATCCGGAAAAATCTTACAAAGTGGGGGTACTTCTTTAACTCCTGATTGTTCTTTCTGTCCATCACCCGAATCCCTTCTCCATGTGGTCGCTGGATGTCCGACATATCTTGTGCAAGGTCGATTTACGTGGAGATACGACTCCATTCTACATTATCTCGCCAAGTCACTACAAGTGGTGAAACATGCTGTCCTATATGTTGATCTTCCTGATCAGAGAAGTCCTTCAATTATAACTGGTGACAGTCATTGTCCAGACCTTCTACTCTCTTATTCAGATAATTGTTTGTATGTGCTTGAGTTGTCAGTAGACTTTGAGTCAAATTTAAAGAATAGTCTAACTCGCAAAAAGGAGAAATACAAAGAAACAATAAGTACTCAGCGTAAACATTTTAAGAAAGTAAAATTCGTTAATTTATCTGTTAGTGCGTTAGGAGTGATTGCAAAAGAATCGTCAGATTCCCTTACTATGTTTTCAGACTTAGGTTTTGACGATAAACCATCGCCAGAAATAACGTGCATTCCTCAAAATATTTCTCGTACCAGTCTTCCTAAAAAGCAACCGCCATCAATTTCAGATTAGTCAAAATGTATGGAAAACGTATTTTCCTTTCAAATTGCGAATTTCACAGAAGGTTGATTAAAAGGTTGAACCTCAGACTCAAATCTCGAGTACATGATCTCACGTCACACATAAATATCACGTCACATATAAATATATCTGCTAGATTTGTAAAAAGCACCTTACTTTTTTCGAAGTCAAGTTTTCGTTGATTTCTCTATAGACAATGTCTTGGCCAGGTGCCATTTTGTTGTCAATTCCATGTGAATCAGGGAACTTTTTGTGTAGAAAAATTATACAAATGAAAAAAATTGGTCCTCAGATAATGGCCTTCGATAGTTGATTGTTCGATTGACACTCTGTTTACTTTCCCAGGTTGTAAAAAGATATTTCTTTTTTAGTCGACGAAACGATCTCAAATCGTTCTTTTCAAAGTCTTTGATCACTGCCAAACACCCAACTTTCGGATGATAATATTTTGGAAAATATAAAGCAAAATCCAGCGAAAAACCCATCATTTTGAAGCTTGCAAACAGAGATTGCGAATACTGAAGGCTTGGTAGCCAGTTCTAACTTATTTCCAACACAGGGAACCATAATGTACTAGTATTTGGCTGATTAAAATTCCTTTGTATTACCACAGAAAGCCCAAGCTCGGCTTTTGTGTCGTTATTTATAATAGATTTATGTGGCTGATAAACTTATAAATAAAGCCGTTTTTTGATCGAATTGTTTTCTATGTCTTTCTTGTCACTCGGGAGAGGCGCCCAAACTCCGTCCAAATGATATTTACTGTCAGTAAATAACGGCACGAAAGCCAAGCCTGGGCTCCCTGTGGTGACGGCAGGCGCCACGGTTACCACGGTTACCACGGTTATTTCTGGCGATGCATCACAAATATGTTATCAGGAATATCATAAACATTACCATTCGAACGACGTATTTTATATTCTGTTGCAGAAATAAAGAATGGAACAACCCAGGTTTAATGAAATATTAACGGCATTATTTAAACTTTATTATATTATATTTTAATTTAATTTTAATCTTATTAAAACTTTTGTTTTAAATACTATTGTATCCGTAATTATAATCAAAGCATATATATATAATATTCGTTGAAGCTAAAAGATTCAAGTAGACAATTATAAATTACCTGAAAGCAGCGAGTTTTAAAATTGTAAATTAAGTTACAAGTCACAAGCTTTTGGTATTTATTTTTTCCTCATGAATAGCGTTTGGATTTTTATTATAAGGCTATGGTAGGAAAGTTATAAAGATAGAAGAACGGAGAGGTTGGATTTGATAGAAAATTCGCTTGATTTTTATTCCAGTACTTAAAATTAAGAGAACTTAAACTTAAATGCCATTTTCTTGCTGTTTCTGTTTGGCAGGATCAACCGCAGCAACCTTAGTTATTTAAAATCAGTTTTTAAACTAAAAACAGTAATGAGTGCGCCAGAAATACTTTTATAGGTGACAGTTCTTGTAAATAGCCGTACATGTAAATATACAAGCCACACGAAATTGATCAGCTGTGGAAGTTCCACAGCAGGATAGCAAAATGTAAATAAAAATTAATTTAAGAAATGCTCTTTAGATTAATATATGGACCTTCACCATCTGTCTTTTTTAACTTCATGCAAAATATGGTTTCTTTTAGAATATTGTTTATGTTTCGCTTTGACGTTTACCATTGTCTTGTTAACACTTCTCCTAAAAATGTTATTCGCTAATGATTTAATTTCGCCATAGTTAAAAGCATTTTTAGAGAGGCCAACCATTGAACCACATGCAAATTGGATAGAATAATCATAAACGGTAAACTGTTTATTTTTTTAGGTACAGACCTTAAATTAATAAAAATAAATAAAGTTTTATAAGAAATATGATTTCATAATCCAACTTTTCATATCAATAAAAAAGAAAAACTGCAAACTGGAGTTTTAAAACGAATAGCACTTGAACTATCAAACATATGAATTTTTGAAAACATGAAATTTTACAAATAATTGAATGATACCGCGCAACCGATGGCTATCCCATTACACATTCTTTTTTCAAAAATATCTGGTTTTAAAAATTCATATATTTTTTGGAATAGGAATGATATTTTTAAACTTTACTTGATAGTTTTAATAATAGCGATATAGAAGATTTGAATTTAAACTTATTTTCCTAACACGAATGTTTCAAAATGTTATGCATGCGTGATAAAAGCATATTCCTTAGCAAGGAATTATACAAGTTAAGGAGAAGTCGCATTGTGATGTATAAACCAACTGCCAACCAGAGATGATTTAAATAACATATATTTTCATAAAGAGATGAGTCTTTTACTCAAAAATCAGCCACTTTTCTAGCACAAATGATACGAAACATCATCCGGGACCTGGATGATATAATTTACCATAGTTAACTATGATATCAATAGCTCTTGTCTCGTAAAAACTACTTTAAAATGGTATGGTATAGTGTAGTAGACTTTATTTAATAAATACTTTAATTTCAATATTTGTAGGTTCATATACATTTGTAAATCTGCCTTTCCGAGAAAGAATAATGATAATGATTATGATGACAATATCTATTATTACTAGTTTGATAAAGTAATTTTACCTAAGAATTGAAATGATACAAATTCGAGAAGCTTTTCAGAACTTATTTACAATCATCAGAGGAAGACTACGGGCTGCATAGTAAGGCGCCATTAGCAGCCGCGCAGCTTACAATCATGAGAAGAAAATAAGTAGTTAGTATGTTATACCTTCAATTCGAATAGGCTGTTGAACCGGGAGACAATCCACTACTTTTCTACGAACATTTCAAAGATTCTTTAATGTCCCCCATGATACAGGTTAAGGAAGGGATGGGAGACAGGGCCTACGATTTAAAGTCCTTATCCGAGGACTTGAAGGTCTAACCATTTGCAAATATTATTACAACGGCAGCACTTACTCCTCAGTTATTTTAAGACCCCACCTCCCGCACAACAGACCGGCACTTTACCAATTGAACTATCCGGGTTGCGGTCATCGGGTGGCTTCTTTCTAAGTGAAGTAATGAAATATTTCAAACTAGGCTTTTTGCTAAGGTCTGGGAATAAAGTGTTATAAAGTTTACTTAAACTCCGAAGAACGTGTTTAACGAGAATGAACATCTTTATTAAGTTTGACTGAATTGATACACTAAAATGGGAACGTTATGCTGCAGGCGTTTGAAAGCTAGAAAACTGCTATCTTAGCGTCTTTATAGAAAAGAAACCATTTTAAAGAATTGAGTAGAACAGGTTCGGACCTATATTTTGATTCGAGTATACCCCTAGTTTGATGCTTTTGAATGCGAAAAACTTTGAGCAAATCTTCCTTTCTACAGCTATTCTGTATATCACTAGTATAATCCAAAACCTGATAACTGCGTCATAATAAATTCATTTGGATTGCTCTAAAGCTATAGACAGCGCTTATTTTGTTCAAAATCCCAATAAGGATAGATAGCTATTTACCGATTAATCGATATGTCGAGTAAAAGTCAGTTCACACGTAAGAGCAAGTAGCTTAACAAAATCAACTTATTCCAATGAGTTGCTTTTAATAAAAACAAATGCCAATTTAGAACACCGTGCATGTTAAAGTAACTTATTTTCTTCCCAGGAAGCAGTATCGATTTAGTTCTTGATTCGTTAAGCGGTATTTCATTGGCATTTGCCTAATTCTCTACATCTGGCACTGCTTCTTATGATCTATATTTAGATTGCCAGACTTTATTTCAGCAGAGACAGTGGTAGTATCGTCTGCGTAAAGGTCGACATTTACAACCGAAAATTTAAGAGAGAAGGGAAGATCGTTAATAAATTATCAAGACAAGAATGGTCCATTGTTTGTCTCGTACCTTGTAAAAAATTATTTATTATTTATAAGACAAGAATTTGAAAAACAATGTTTAACTCGTTCGCTGCGTTCTGCACTCCTGAAATGTTGTTTTCACTGGTATCACTGGAAGATACACTTCAAATCCTCGCGTCGCGTCATTTGACTACAACTACCTGAATATGTTAAAAAAATAGATTGTTGTTCATCGTGGTAGCTGGATGATAATGATAGTTTGTTCTTTTTGTCTCATGACAAGTCACTTAGATGTTGATCGCGACGTTTCAACTGCTTGCTGCTAGTCTTCTTCAGGCGATGGGGTCGACTGGGTCCGGTTCAGCATTATATACAGCGGTGGTCTGCTGTGATTGGTGCGTTTCGATCCGGCTGTTTCCCTGTACGCTGTTTTTCTCAGACGTCCGCTGATGTGCCGCGGACCGCTGGTTTTGATGTTTTTTAATTGTCGGTATCCACGCTTCCGGTATTTCGGCTCCGTTGTCCCTGTTGATGTTGTTAGGGTTAAGTCTTATGTGAATTGCCTCTTTCACTTTTCTCGTGTACCAGTGGTTGTCTCTATCAATAAACTTTACTTCTTCCCACAGCAGTTTATATCCGGTTCTGTTTACGAATTTTCTTATTCAAATTTTTATTCCCTCTTGAGAATAGCAGAAAATTGACAAAATTTAAATCGATGAAATCCTCTAAAATGACGTGCGGTATATTAGTTTTCTTGTGTAGGGGTTTAGCGCTCGTTATGTTGGGTAAACCCATATTTTTTACGCGTGTGAATGAGCACCTAATCCTGTAAACGTCAAAAAAAAAAAAAAAAAAAAAAAAAAAATTCTTGTAAGGATAAATGCGATTCTTGCTTGTTTTAAAATATTAGATTTAGCCACTACTAATTTTCATTTAAAAATAAAGGAGAGGTTTTACATAGAACAATTGAAACCTGAGCTCGATAAACAAGATGAGCGGCACTTCAACTTAACTTTACTTGGTTAACCTCCTTATTTAGCTTATCTTTTTAGTTATCTTTAGTTTACATTTTCATTCGTTAGTTAAACTTTTGTCCGTCAGTTGATAATTAAGCATTGTAAAAGTATCAGTGTATATCTATATATTCATTTTCATTGCAACTTACTCATATGGCTGAAGATGATATTACAGGTGTCTCGAAATAATTTTTTTCAAACTGCGCTTTCACTTTTCATTAAGCGGATTCATAGACTTATCCTTAGCTGATTAGAACCCCTTTTGCACCATTAATAGGGTAAGGATGGAAGTTTGAAATTTTGTCAATTTCACTTCGATCGGTGTTACCTTGGTAATGATAAACAAAGATAGTTGAAATCAGTTTTTCTAAATTAACTCGCGATCTCGATGAGCTCTAGACTACATGAGTTATAAACTACACACCAAGGCAATGTAGCAGAGACAGAGTTGAATTTTTTTATCAGATTTTTTTATCTGAGACGTTGTTCTTTGTGTATTTAAACTAAATCGGAATAAACAATACCCAATTTTATGTGATATAACGAAATCCAAAACACTGCTAAAACCTTCGAAGTTTCCATTAACGAAATGTCAAAGAAAGTGGCACACGCGCCAACGTCAAAGCTCATGCATTACTGCCTTGGAGAAATTCCTTTCTTCACGAGTGATTACCTTGCAGTTGTTAAATAACGTATTGCTCCATTTTCATAAGCTGAGGGTGGTGGATAAGTATATTTTACAAATATTTCAATCCGAATGAAACATCGAAACATGTACAATATTAAATATCTTGTTGTATTGCTTAAAAATTGTTACTTTATTGGTGCTTTCAAGTCCTTTAGAAACAAAAGTTTAAAGAATGAATGTTTTCGAATGAGGCCATTTACTGTTGTAAGGGAAACCTGAAAAAATTCAGGCAGTTGAAAGGGATTCGAGTCCACGACCTTTGCGTTACCGGTACAATGCTCTACCAACTGAGCTATCAAAGCCACATGAGAGCGGTCGTAAATGGGTTAGCCCTTATAGTAGGATAAATTGGCCCGGCCCAGGCTAAGATTAACAAATCTAATAAAATTATCTTCAACAGCATTTAATACAAAGATCAAAGATTAAAAGCCTGATGTTTTTTCAGGTTTCCCTTACAATAGTAAATGGCCTCGAGCTCTTCGAAACTATTCATTCTTTAATCTTTTTATTAAATGCTGTTGAGGATAATTTCATTAGATTTGAGAAACAAAAGTAATGATCATAACTGCCCCAACATAGTATTTGATTTGACCCTTGGGAATAATAATTAGTCGTTAAGTAAATATTTGAAAGTATTTAATCTCTAGAGACATTTCAATATTTAATAAGTAGCTTACGAAATTAGCATTACAGTTTAGTTGCCAAAGACAAACCAGAAGAGTTCGCTGAGTTTCTGTCAATCTAACTCCAGCATTACGACACAGAATTGTAAGTCGAATGAAATCGTTTATATTTATTTATTTCAAGATTCAGATTGTAACTTATATTAACTCGTAATTTATATATATTTTTGTTATAGTTTGACTTACTCAGTTATTTATAAGTACAAGAATTCCAAATGATGCTAAATAATCGACGTGTCCAGTCGGATTATCTGATACAGTATTCAAAATTAAATGTAGTGTAAGCTAAAAAACCGTATTATTTAAGTAAAAATGAGGTCAAAAAAATGAAATCAACTTTTCTTTTGTAAAATTTTAATTCTAAGCGTTTAGTCTGTATACAACGCTAACTTCTTGTTAAAATTATTCTTAGAACTATGGAGAAAGAGAAAAGATCACTGTATGTTATCGAGCCAGATAACTCTACCGAAATAATAGAAAGAATTTTCCGTGGCTACGATAAATACATGAGACCTTATTACAAAGGTTAGTGAACAAGTTTATACATTTGGTAATCAAAAATTTTATACATCAATTTTTTTGTTGATTAGTAGCATCAAAATAGCCATCATGATTTTGCCTTTTAATTTTATCGATGAGTATGGAAAGTTGTTTATAAATTTATTAAAAAAAAGAAGGAATTGAGGACGGAGGTATATATAGATGGGTGGTTGGGTGGGTGGGTGG
>JANTNT010118756.1:0-10861 GCA_024752375.1 Entacmaea quadricolor
CTACTCACCTAAACTTACTGAAATTTCACAAACTCACTAATTTTGATGCACTCTTTCTTGTGAAAGGTTTATTTTTTAAATAAGATTAAATTTGAGAAACTCGGTCCCAGTCCCTTGCTCGTTTTGCAATTGGCTAATTTTTTTGTTAAAAGCATCGAGATAAAACCAAGAAACATTAGCCCAGCAAATATCTGTTGTGTTATTTAACAATCCAATTAATCCCTCATAAACGAAGATGATATCGTAAATTCGTTTTTCGACTCTATTCGTGTGTTTCTTATGTTAAATATTTTTTTTTACTTTAAGCAAGTTGAATTTACTTTGACAATTTTTAACTTTCTTTTCATTAGGATTCACATCGTCGATGTCGGGTCAATGTCAGGTCGATGTTAGGTCGATGTCAGGTCGATGTGGGATCGATGTCAGGTCGATGTGGGGTCGATGTAAGGGTTGATGTGGGGTCGATGTCAGGTCGATGTAAGGGTCGATGTAAGGGTCGATGTAAGGGTCGACGTCAGGTCGATGTCAGGTCGATGTGGGGTTGAAGTGGGGTTGAAGTGCGGTCGATGTGGGGTCAATGTCAGGTCGATGTGCGCTCGATTTCAGGTCGATTTCAGGTCGATGTGGGTAAATAAAATGAGTGGATGCTTTAATTTACTATAGATTGGGGGACTCATATATTTTATGCTTTTCCTCCTTTCAGCCTACTTTGTCGAGTACTTCAAAAAATACAGCAAGATCAAGCAGAAGGAATATTCATTCTAACCCAATTGGCCTACCCAAGTGTGGTACCCAAAACTGTTGAAAGTGACTGTACAATTGACATTCAGCCCAAATGTATTTCACCCTTTGAGCAACCAGCTACGACTACTAGCATGTCATGATCATGTATCAGGAAAAGCTGTGAGATGAAAGGATATTCAAAGGAACTTATATTGATATCCTAATGGCATCACGGAGGTCATCTACTAAGAAACAGTATATTATTTATTTTAAGAAATGGAATTCATTTTGTTTCGACAAAAATATTGATCCAGTTATGCCTTCTGTAAAGGATGTTTTTAGATAGATAGATACTTTAATTCAAAAAAGATTGCAGCCTATTGGCTGAATTACGCAATTGTTACAAAATTGAAACTATATGTAAAATTTAAACATGAGAAAATTCTAAATGAAAAAGTCTAAAAAATATTTTAAAATATCAAAATTCTAAGAATGTAAATAATAAACAACTAAATATTAATATCGATAACACTAATAAGTATATACCTATATATAATTTCATTTACTATTAGTAACCTTAGAACTTGCATTAAAATACATAAAACTCTTACGTAAGCGGTCTGTACGGGCATGGGGAACATTAAACGTGCGCTTTCTTCTTAAATTGATGGTAGATGCGTTCTCGGGAGGGAGTAAGCTACGTAGCTTATGGGTGGAGTCTTGCATAACAGATGGACTCAAAAAACGTGCTAGTAAAATGTTGACGGCATTCTTGCAAAGACGGTTGATTTGCAACGCGTAAAGCTTCATCATAGGACAGCAAAGGGAAAAGGAAAAGAATGTTTTAGAATTTCTGACAAGATTATACCAGTCAGGTCTTGGATATTGTGCCGTCTTGAACACGGCTCGTAATGCCTTATCATGTTTCATAAAAATGGTAAAGTACCATTTGGAAGTCATGCATTGATGTGTAGATTTATGAGGGGAAATTTTCAAGAAAGACCCTTTTTGCCGCGTTATACTGAAGTATGGAATGTTGAAGTTGTACTTAATTATTTACGTAAGCTGCCTCCAGCTAATATTTTAGCTTTGAAATGTTTGACTCTTAAGTTCACTATGTTATTGACATTGCTCTCTGGACAGAGAGTTCAGACTATTGATCTACTTGATATTTTTGGCATGAAGATTACCAATTCTACATGCACATTTGTAATCATGGAGAAAGTTAAACAAACAATAAGGCAACGTAGAGAACTTTGATAGGATAGCCGGAAAACCTCAGGTTAAGGAACTTGTTCTGCTTGATGTCACCTTCCAGTCGGACGCCAGATTAATATTCACTTTAAGAACAAGCTAACAAAAGCAACTAAGTGCCTACATGTACTTAGAACACTCAGAAAAGATAAGTATAACCAAACAGAAAATGACTATTTATTCAAAACCATTGTACTACCAAATATCTCATATGGGCTTCATTTTAATACCAATAGACCAAGAAGCTTTGCATTTCTATTTGTTATTCAGATATTTTTATGAGAATAGTAAGACAATTGGTACTAATTAAACAACAAAAGAAAGTGAGCAATGCATCCTGGTCTTGGTAGTAAAATGACTCAGTCTTGCAAACGTCCTATTATCATGTTTCGTTTCGTCGTTATAACATAACAATCTTAGAAGTTTTTATTTCGACAATAAATAGTTGAACACTTGTACTACTTCCTCGTTCATTACATCGACGCTCTGAAAAAAAGGGCAAACTACGCTATTTCACAGTTCTTTGCGCAATCTTTACATCAACTTTTATAATTACGCGACTCAGACAATTCTATTCTTAGGCGTTTTGATTTCTGTTATAAAAAATAAAATTACTAAAAATAATGAAATAATTACTAACCACTGCCAATTGATTGACGTAAACCTGAACACAACAAAACATGTAGACGACTTGAATTTTCTTGGTCAAGTAATTGTACAAATGGGTGTAAACAAGAGTATAAATAGGAGAGGGAAACCTCTTAATACCTCTCGCGTCATATGAATTCGCGATAGGGATATCTTATGTAACCAGATGTTGTTCAACGTTCGCCTTTCCCTACCCCCGTGCGTCAATACTGCGCTGTATGCGGGGTATTAAGACGTTTACCTGTCTTATTTATACTCTCTAGGCGTAAATTTATTGAAGACAGACTGAGGTTGAACTTGCATCAGACTTGTGAATGATTGCTAAATGGTTCAATATTCGACTTCTCCTCAATTCTATAACGCTTGGTATGTCATTCTAACGATAATTATATAAAACAGTACCGTAATCAGCATACAGAGACTCATGTAGAGACTTTTGTGCTGAAACTCATTTGCATGGCGAATTGAATGATTTTAAGTTTAGAAAATCTCGTTTCCAGACCACCTGTTTTCTGAATGCGCATGTTCCAATAAAATATTATTTTCAGGTCATCCTAAAATTTACCGCACATTTTGCACTCGAACAATTTTCTCCAAACTTATCAGAAAACATTATAACTTTATAAATTCCGTGGAAAACGTACGATTTTTTTCGCAAACAAGAGCACAAAATGCAAAAATAACATTGTTACAAAATCGGCAAACGAAAATCAAAAATTAAATTCCCAATTTATACACCTTTAAAGGTCGGAACGCAACATGCTCCTGCAACACGCTTCTGGAGCAAAGCTCCCTCGTGTGCACGACGATTTCACGATAAAAAATAGTTGCGCAACAAAACTTTGCTCCCTGCTCATGCTCCCTGATATAAAACTGACCAAAATGCCGCGTGTACAAGTACATGCAACAAGCTCCCGCACATTCTCCCTCGTGTTTACTGGTGGTGCAAAATGAACCCAGGAGCGTGTTGCTGGAGCAAGCTCCCTAATGTTTTTCGATCCTTAAATCGTAAAAGTTTCAGCTATTACTGTGTATTATTTCAGAATTATCCGCAATTTTTGACGCGGTACGAGCGAGTTAAAAATTAATGAAATTAACGCGCAATTATTTTTGAGTAACCTTAAAGGTGCGGACACACGCTGCAGTATTGCGCGCAATATCGCTAACACTGATGAAATACAGCGTGTGTCCAACCCTGTAACACTGCATTTAATATTGCTAGCAACTGATTAAATGCAGCGCGTGTTCACTCCTGCAAAATTGCATTTGATATTGCGTGCAATATTTCAGGAGAATAGAGCTTAAATTCTGTAACAATGCGCGCACAAATTGCTTCGTGTGTCTGTTTAAATAGTTAAAACATAATCATTCATGTCTTTCACCGGTATGTGTTCGTAGATGATTGTTGAGAGAAGAGGTTCTTGCAAATGCCTTATCACAATAGGAACATTCATATGGTTTTTCACCCGTATGGATTCGTAGATGACGATTGAGAGCACTTTTCGTTGCAAATGCTTTATCACAATACGAGCATTCATATGGTTTTTCACCGGTATGTCTTCGTAGATGACAAATTTGACCACACTTGTGTGCAAATGCTTGATCACAATAGGAACATTCATATGGTTTTTCACCGGTGTGTATTCGTAGGTGACTGTTGAAATTACTTTTCTGAGCGAATGCCTTATCACAATAGGAACATTCATATGGTTTTTCACCGGTATGTATTCGTAAATGACGGTTAAGAGCACATTTATCTACAAATGCCTTACTACAATAGGAACATTCATATGGTTTTTCATCGGTGTGTATTCGTAAATGACGGTTGAAATTATTTTTCTGTGCGAATGCCTTATCACAATAGGAACATTCAAATGGTTTATCACCGGTGTGTTTTCGTAGATGACTGTTAAGATTACCTTTCTGTGCAAATGCTTTATCACAATAGGAACATTTATATGGTTTTTCAGCGGCATGTATTCGTAGATGATTGATGAGTTTACCTTTTCTATCAAATTCCTTGTTACATTGAGGACAGCCATATGAATTTTTATTAGCATGAGTTTCTACACATTTTACAATATTTCTTTTCATTTTCTTGTTAGGCAATGAATTATCTCGTGTTTTCTTTGTCTTTCCATTTCTACGATGCTTAAATCTGTCCTTCATTTTTTTATTCTTATTGATAACATCAGTTTGCTGCTGGTCACAATTTTTCTTTCTTTTATCCTTTACGTGGATTTCAACCATTTGAGGGACAACTACTTGTTGATCAGTTAAAAAACCATGTGAGTGACATCTGTCAGTCACTGTAGAATAACCGTCTGATTCTTGCATATTATCATCATTACCCACATTACACTTTCTTGGTTCACAGGTCTCAGTCATTGTACAATCATTGTCACATCTTTCAGTCACTGTAGAATAACCGTCTGATTCTTGCATATCATCACCCACATTACACTTTGGTAAATCTTCAATATCATATCTTGGTTCACAGGTTTCAGTTACTGTGTAACCACTGTTCGATTCTTTACCATCGGCATCCTCGATATACATTGCTAAATCTTCTTGGTTTTCACATGTTGCTCTTGAGTGACAACTGTCACTCATTGCAGAATGATTATTTAATCCTTGCCTTTTACAATCTTTATTCTCAATATTCTTTGGTAGATCTTCTTCTAAGTCACAGTATGATGCTCTTGAGTGACAGCTGTCAGTTACATAATCACTAATAGCTTCGCGTTTTTCACCATGGTAAGCATCGCTGCACATTTCCTCATCCATCTCAATTTTTTTATCATTTTCCATGTTTGAGATAATCTTTTCACTAGCAGGGTAATGGTTATTTTCAACACTAACTAGGTTCACTACAGTTTCATGGCAGTTTCTTGTTCTATTGTAACAGCATTCGTTGTCGTTTAATAAACCACTGTTCATCATTGTATTGTCTTTTTCACTTTCTTTGACAACATAAACTGAAGAACACCCATTGATACAGCCATAATCTTCAGTCTGTGTACCCATACTGCAGAGTTCTTTGGGTTTGGGAATAAAATCGTTGATAGAAATTCTGAAAATGCTTTTCTAGATTGACAGAAAAAAACGTTGTGAATAAACTAACATATATCACAGAATTATGTATTAATGAATACTTATTAACTGAGTGCAATGGCTGTACAGAGAAATACCAGACCGACGTCTTGAATGTAAAGACCAAGCGTTAGGCACAATTCGTGCAGAAAAGATCAGGGTCTGATATTTCTCTGTACATGGAGACCGAGCAAGCGAGGTTAATCAGGAGTTTATAATAATGGCTACACTATTTTTCCGCAATCCTTTTTAATTTGAGTATACCTAAAAAAGTTATTTCTGAAGCACACGCGCGTCAGTTTACTGGCTACTCTGATTTGTTTCTCAGAATTCTGTAAAAAAGAAAAAAAATCGGAATCCTTGCATAAAATATTTTGTACTCTGAAGATGACCTCCGTTCAGGTGTTGTAGAAACGTCAATCACCACCGACAACAGTCTTTCTCAAGACTACACTCACCCGGACGATCACAGCAACTCACAATCTAAAATATCTTGTTTTATTGCTATTCACAATATTTGCACCTTTTATGGTCTATGCTGAATAGACAGAAGTAGTTTGAAAATTGTTTTATCAGGGCTTGACAGGATGCGGGAAAAAAAGTTGAAATTATGCGGGTTTTTTTGTCCGGATTATGCGGAGAAAATGGCAAATTATGTGGAATAGGATGCGGGATGACGTCACAATAGAAAAACTTCTGAAATTCTTTTACAAGATTATACACGTTTTTTTTTTTTTTTTTTTGCTATTTCAACTCCAAACTTTGTCTAACTAAGTTTTACGCAATTATTTACAGTTTTTACCTTGACTTTGCTTTTTTATTTGACACTGGCCTTGTTTATTTCAGGTTTTTAATCCACACGTGTAATCGTCGTAATTTTCGCACTACACGCAATTCTTTTTGATATGCTTCTCTCCAAAACATTGCTTGGAATGTTGTTTTTTTCTTCCAAACCTTAAATTTATGATATTTTTTTGAAGCTCAACAAAAAATTGCAACGTCATTTACGCTAAATCTCAAATGTTTACGATAGAAACAATACAACGCGCTGAGATCTTATCTGTGGATACATGTATTTAAAATCTGTATTTAACCAGAACTCTAATTTGCCATCTATTTCTGCTATTGTTTGACTTCTAGCCAATTAGAGAGTATGTTTTATTTAAGGCTAGTTACCAGGCTCTTTTACGGTTTCTAACTAAGAACGCCTTGTTCCTTTTCATTACAAGATGGCGTACAATTCAATATACAGTTTTAAACGCTGTTTATTGCTTGAAATTTGGGAGGTAAACTATAAAAAAATCACAATTTCATCAAAATAAGAAATATTATAATACATTTCTTCTTGATGATTAAGTTTTCTTTTTGCCAGATTATGCGGAAATCGTTCGATTATGCGGAAAACGGCGAATTATGCGGGTCCGCACCCGCGCATCCTGTCAGAAGGCCTGTTTTATGCTCTAATTTCTTTAAAGAAATTCTTTTTTCGACTTCAAAAAATAGTTTTCAAATCCTAAATTTCTTTGGACTTCAAGGACACCCATGATATGCAAAATACAGACGGCCCGTGCATTGACTTATTGGAAACCATAAAAAGTGCAGCTAATAAACCAATCATAAAACCAAGACATTCTTTGTTGCATTCTTATGTAGGTCAAATGTTCAGTTCAGATGATGGTTACTTTTTTGTTATTAATAATTTTTTTACACTTCCCTTTGCTTAACCCATATAAAATCACACTTCTTGATCAACTTTACCCCTGACTAAGCATGAAGAGATAAAACCAAACTAATAATTAAAATAAATAAATGAATTATTTTAAAAATAAGGAAAAACTATTTCAATTTTAATTTCGATTCTTAAAATAAAAAGTTTTTGTTGGACTGTAGTCTTTGTAGTCTAAGAGCCATACATTTTGTATTGAGTACTGAAGGTGTAAGCCACCAGCAGCATTATAAAAATGATAATGGAATGGTCATTAGTTACAATTAAGGGTACGGTGTAGGCAATTTTTGGTTTTTAATTTATAAACTTTACAACAACTTATCACCTGACCCCTAATTTGGGTGGTTGAGTCAGGTCTGGGTACAAAAATGCTTACATGCAGAACACTGTTGAACCAAAAAATAAAATGCATTATGGGTATAACATGCCCATAGACAGAAAGTCCTATCCTCAATCAAAGATCCTGGCTATGTGCCTTTATAACATAAACAGTTAAGAATAAACTTACGTCAGAAACAGTAAGACCATTTGCCCATCTGTGTTCTCCTGTCTTAATGTTGTAGTAGAACAAAGTCTCTCCTGATTTACACACATACCCAAACCAATCTGACCTCATTTCATCTGACTCCATTGATATTCTAAAAAATGTAATTTCAGTTGTATTATAATTGGTTGGTGTTCAATCTTTAAAACTGAAACATCTACAAAAATATTAACAAAACATAGCTTAAAAATGCTTTTGATTGCAAATATTTTTGTAGATGTTTCAGTTGTATAAAGCTGTATTAATAAGTTTGGTTTGTCTTAAAAAGGCAATAAACTATAACTTACAGCTAAATTACATTTGTACATTACTTATAGCCTGGAGCAGATTGTGGAATTGCATAATACATGTATGCTCCTAGTGAAATTTTTAAAAATAAAAATGTTCTAAAATAGAATCGGGCCATGGCCCCATCTGCCTTACCCCTAAATCCACCACTAACAACATGGACATTCTGAATGAAATCCTTCAGCTTAGACCCTAGTCTTGAAAATTCATTCAAATATACAAATTCATAAAAGAAAAGTTGGATTGTTACAAAATATTTTGTGGAGAAAAGTCTTCAGTTTTTTGTTTATTCATAATTGTGATAGAATAAGGAAGCTTACCTGGCATATATTTTAAACCATTTTTTGTTACTGAAGTATTTTGAAGAAAATTTAGATAAACATTCAGAGATTCCTTTAGATTTCAAATTGATCAAACAATCAGTCCAAATTTGGGAGAGTCTCTTGGAATTATTATTTCTAATGTCTGTGTTACTGGTCAGGCCTGACACAATTAAGCTGTAATTGATGTCAAAGATAATAGAGCCAAGCTGATAAAAATACATTTACTATCATTATAAGTATGTATTATCATAAGACCCATACAGGTAATATGTGAATCTGTGAATAAAGTGCTCCAAACAGATACAGAAATGCTTTCAAACTGCATTGAAAAAAAGCAATAGGAGTGTTACAATACAAAATATATGTATTTATGAAAGTTCAAATAAGCCCAGGACAAAATAAAAGTTAGCTTAGTTGGTAAAGTGCTGGTCTGTTATGTGTGCTGTTCTGTTGTGTGTGGAGGCTAAATACATGACAGCCAACCCCTATAGGGACCAATTGTTTATCATATATCTTGGGGGTGGAGGGTGAGGGTTGGTGACTTCACTGTAAAAAAACAAAACAAAAAAAATTTTACACCCCTAAAATATCATTTAATAGAAAACGTATCCCCTTCACAATCATCTATAAAAAATGTAAATTGCCATATCTTGCCATTACAAAAATGCGTCCCCCAATTTCAACCTATTTTGAAAAAATTACCCTGTTCCACCACTCCTTCCCCCAAAGGATGTAATTAAATGATTTGGTCCTTAATTAATTTTAATTTTTTTACTGTATCTTTAAATATATTCAGATTACTATTACCAAAACAGTTTAAGTGTGAATTGGGCCTGAGAAAACATTAACTTAGCATTCCTGACAGTCAGCATTCCAGAGTTTATGTGATTAACGCACATATCAGTGGCTTTCCCAAGGGGGCTAACCCCAGGCTAACCAGGGGGATTGTAAAGTGCTAGAAAAAATCTTTGTGATTGTCCTAGGGGTTGTGTACATCTTCATTTTCAAAGACTCTTGGTTAGAGTCCTCCAGGATCTACAAAGGTCCATCATTTTGAGAAAAAAAAAAAAAAAGCTGCAGGTTGAGTAATGAGCAAAACGGTTTTGGTAACGAAGTTTTCTCCGACCCCAGGGGCAATGTTAGCATCCAAACACCCTATAAAGCCTTTACATATCTCCGTCGTTAGCCGGCGGGGTTAGCTCCCCCCGGGAAGCAGCTGATACGTGCATAAATACCTAAAAGCAGACTAATGGTGGTCAAGGAAAGGAGGTTAGAATGATTTAAACTATGCGTACAGCATTTACCCTGATTATCTTGTAACGTTTTTTTTTTTTTTTTCAAAATCTATTCCTCCTGATTCCTCCTTACCGAAGTAAGCCAAATGGAAAGAGTTGTCAACTCGAACCACTGTCAAGTCGAATAACGAGGACTTTGAAGCTACAAGCTCTGTTCATATCAGCGATCACAGTATCCCTAAAACAACCCTACACATCATTGTTGACTTACCTAACGTATCTGTTTGTACTTGAAAAACAACCAAAAACAAGCAATTTCTAAAGCAACCAGAAGACAAACCACGAGCTGCACAAACAACAAGTGGGGCTCCTGTGGTTAGCCTCGCTTTGATGCTGTTAGTTGGGTATCATTCTCCCTCGTCCAAATATCCATCATAAACAAATGGGTTGTTGTTGTCTTAATCAAGTATTGTTTTAGAAATTGCTTGTTTTTGGTTGATTTTCAAGTACAAACAGACTGTTTTTGGTCAACTGATACGTTAGGTAAGTCAATAATGATGTGTTGGGTTGTTTTTAACACAACGATATTATTCGCACGTTCAAAAGTCGAACACAATTGAATCCAATCGAATGATTGAGTTCACTTGATTCCAAAGGCTAAAAGTTTCTGAACCCAGGTAAAACTAAAGATCAACAAACTGGTTATCAGTCAAACTTCGTTTATTTGGGATTACAGTCTAACGCTTGATCAAGCTTAAGTTCGAATGAATTCGATGTAACCGAAAGTTGAGTTCGTTCGTTTTCATGTGACGTCGATCATGGCGGCCATATTGGTGTACCTCAAACAAAGCATTCCTCATTTGCTTCTATTGTTAAACAAGGTACAGTAATATGGCTGCCACTGTCATTTGCTTCTATTGTTAAACAAGGTACAGTAATATGGCTGCCACTGTCATTTGCTTCTATTGTTAAACAAGGTACAGTAATATGGCTGCCATTGTCATTTGCTTCTATTGTTAAACAAGGT
>JANTNT010119201.1:0-10853 GCA_024752375.1 Entacmaea quadricolor
TATGTAAAATCCAAATTTTAGGTCTGGGATAGGGTCAGGGTTTTGAGGACCTGGCGGCACACCCCCACCCATGTTAGAGTGGTAGTACCCCCCCACCCGGGACTTGATGAGGTAGAGAAGATTATATACGCTATGAAATACCGCCGCGTTTTGGATCGCTTCTGCTTGTCACATTCGCATGATAAATTTAGAATTTGCTATCTGATCTTTCAACGAACAAACGGATATCCGAAAGTCTTTCACGTGATAAGATATCCCTTACACCATGGGACCCCACCCTGGGGGTTACATGTTGCATCTTACCGCTAATGGAAGGTTTATTTAATATGACAAAGGAGGGCATGAAGAGTATAAGGGAACACTTAAATTTTTTAAAGACATAGACCTACTGCAGTTATTGAATTTTTTACACTGCTAGGCCGCAAAATTTGGCAAGGTCAGAAATGGAGGCTCCGAAAATTTGATATGAATCCCCCCCTACATTCTTAAATTTCAAATTTCTGAAAAATATATAAATGTCTGAGTTCGGAAATTTAAGGCCCTTTTCAAACGTTGCATCTCACATGTGCCGGTTTTATTAGATATCGAAGGCTGCCTTATTATCTATTGTTTGTCCATCCATTCAGCACATAACAGGTGAGATACGTTTGAACTGGGCCCTAAGTTTAAAATTTACAAAACTTCAAAATTTTACTTTATAAAAAATTACATTTCTCAACTTAACCCTTAAATTTTCGATAGCCAACTAGCCCAATTCTACTCTCATGCATATAATGTCATTCGATATCGTATGATTTTTACTGTAATTCACTCGGCTACGATTCGTTCTGCTTCGGAAAAAAAATTAACATATTCGGAACGGTTACTAGGTACACAATAAAGTGTGAAATTTGCTTGAGCTTAAAATTTCACTTTGCGATGGAGGGAACGAACGTTTCCAGTGAACTTGGAAACCCTAAGATTGAACTCAAAGAATCCTCTCTTGGCAATTCCACTCTTTTTGATGTAACTACGAAAGATTCCGCCGGATCTGAAGAGGTAATATTCGGTTAGAACCGATTTAGTGATTGAATAAAACAGCAATTTTCCACTCTTCCTTGCAGATTTGGACGATATTTTCAAGCGGCAAAGTTCTCTTTTTTTTTTGAAGAAACAGATAGATTTTTACTGGTTTGTAATTCAGTCGTTTGCTCTCAAAATATTTTTTTTCGGTTGATCTTTTTAGGACGAATTGGTAGAGATCGAACGCCAAAGAGCCGAGAACGAAAATATACAAACTTCTTCTAAAGGTATTATAATTTTTTAAGGCCGGGGCTCCGAAGGGATCTAAATTTCGGCACTTGTGAAATTTGATACAAGGTTTCAAAGCTGTTAAAATGTGATAATGGTAAATTTTCGAAGAAAAACCCATAAAACAGTGAGGGACAAAATATTTATGTAAAATATCACAAAAATATTAATTTAGATATATATTCTTTTTTATTGGAGTAAGATATAAAGGACATATTTTGTATGGTTTTATTATTATATTGTATTTTAAAACATGGAAAATTTATTTATTTTCGCAAGTTTAAAGAAAATTCGCTAAATCGATATTTAATCGATTCAATCGATATTTATTCGCAAAGTGCCGGTCGCCATTGCCTTTCGTTCATACCGCTAATGAATATTGCCCTTTATTTTGGTCGTTTTAACCACATTTTTAAACCTTAAATAGCGTAGATGAAAGCCTAAGGGAATGAGTATTCGTCAAACAGAGGATAAAGGTACTTTTTAGTGTTTTAGATGTAATATTTGTGGTCTTTTACTGCGAGTTTTGGAAAAGAGTTGTCGAGTGGGTCGCTTTGCCTTTGGTCTCTCTCACAGGTAACTCGCCTTTTTAATTAATTTGTACCATAAATCCTCAATTATAAAAGAAAATCCTTCTACTGATTTAAAAATAAATACAGTAACTTTGATTTCTCAGTTTTAAATCACATAAATCCATAGTCAGAAGAAGGAATATTTTTTTCAATCAATCAATTGTCGAAGATGACTTCAACTTTTGATCCAACTAAAATAAGCTTTATACACCAACTGAGTTTTCGTTTTAAAACTACTTTCTCTCATTAATAGGCGACTTTTTATAAACAATATTATCTCCACCTTCCCAATAGAAGCTAGAACAATAAAGAACAATAAACGCGCGCAGGGGCTTAATAAATTGATGTAGGAAAAGCTTTGAAAATGTTTGAATTCTTGCAAAATCGTCCATCAGGTGATTAAAAAATTCCCCTACGCATCGATAAATGCACCCCTTTTTAAAAAAAATTTTCTTATATTTGGTACCTTAAATTACAAAATCTATTCGTTTACAGATTGCTGGGTTAAGTCCTAGGCGAACTTAAAAAAAAAAAAAAGAATCGTTCTCAAATTAAATTGCCCGATGTAAGATTACATTAAAAGGTCATGTCTGCAAATACTTGAATTGTTTATATTTTTATTTATTTTTATTTATAAGCTTAATCTAAATACACCTGTCTTTATTTCTCATCCCCTGCCCCTCTCTATCGATTTTTGTAATTGTTTTGTTTAGATCTTTACCAAGCATACCGCATTTAGCATTATTATTTAACAAGGTCCAAGGAATTTATGAATTATTCCAGCTTGAATTTCGGGACAGAAATTCATCCCCAACAAAATCCTCTCAAATCTTTCAAACTTAAAGCGATTTTAAGGAGATTTTAAAGCTGGATCGAAACGGAAAATACCTTTATTTTAAAGCTACAGCTCTTGTTTTGTTCAAAGAAGAAAATGTCAGTCTCAGATGAAGTTTTTCTTGATAATTCTGCAACACGTAGGCGAAAAAAAATTTTTCGCTCCTTCAGCTTGGGTAAGAATTTCTCTAGAAAAATTCAATTGCACGCAATTTAAGCTTAAAAATACCTTATACTCACTAAGTCTTGACAATATTATCGACTTTTAAGCATCTTTTTAATTTTTAGAGATCTTTCTACGCCATAGATCGACTTTAGCTACAGATCTAGATAAAAGCTAAAAGCTTCCGTGTTGTAATTCTCTTTCAACTGTGTAAAACCATTTCGAAATAGATTCTTCTCTGATATTTCATGCTTTATGTGCGATCGCAGTTTTAATTCTCCACGCACAATTCCATAGCTTTCTTCTCTAATTTCAAAAGAAAAAAGAAAACAAAAAAAACAACAACAACAGAAGATTCAAAACTAAATTAATTTTATGCTCAAATACATACTTTGCTATATTTTATTTCACATTTTTTTGTTTCAATTTTTTATTTTTAAGGCCTAACAGTTTACTACATAGCTAAATTACAGATTTATATCTCCTACTTAAAAATCAGATCTATTTTGATTATTTTAATTGTTTGAAAATTTTTAGTACAGTACGACTTAGCAATACTCTGAATGAATCACTGATATGATTACATTGTAGTTATTATCGCCAAATTTATCAAATAGCATGTATTGCCAAGCGAATAAAAAGAAAATATTTTATAAGCTTGGCTTGCAGTTACTCTCTTTTTTGTTTTTAATAAAGATGTGATGCCATTTAAGGCATTCTAAATGAACCTGTGCAAATTGCAAAGATGTTTCCTTGCTGTCAAAGGAAAACTTAGGCCTCAAAAAACCATTTAATCTCTGTTTTCCAGACAGTACTGTTGAGTACTTAAGATTTATGACCATCAAAATATTTCACCAGACTAATTTAATTTTGACATATAGGTGAGTACATGTAGTTGCTTTTAAAATCTGGCAAAATTATCTAAAAACTGATTTTCAAAATTTGTAGCTATCATGAGATTTGAGTTAGACAAACTATATGAATTCTTTATTTGGGTCTTAAAGTAATGTTGATATAATTTCAGACATAGGTATCCAAACATTTCTGACAATCTGCTAGATTTGGACATTTATAGAACATTAAGGTTTTTTTAATGTCTACTTAATAAATGATTTATTTTTGTACTAATGAATATAGTATGCTTTCAATAAATTTTATGCTAGCAGGTACATTAGTTGTAATCTTATAAAAATGGAGGTATATTGAATTTTTTAATTTCCAAGTGTATGGACCCTACCCAGGAGTGGATCAATTTTATTGAACCCTGAACCAACAAGGCTGATGAAAGCCATGGCTAACTCACAGATTGAATTGCCCTATATCACTATGACGTCACAATTTGTTTACATAGGCAAGAAAAGTAGAAATTTAGGCTAAATCTTTTTTCTTTTGGTATACTTGGTTTAATATTTAGCAGTTCTCACTTTTCATAATCTCACAAACCCAATTTTATTGTGAATGTGATTTATGTTGCTATTATTTTGTCCCCTCTGGCAGCCATGGTCCTTACCATTAAAACAATAGATTGCTTTTATGTGATGTCATAGTTTTATAGGGTAATTGGAATTTAGATTGTTGATTTTTGTGGAGAGATGAAAACCAGAGAAAAACGCTTGAAGCAAGGGAGAGAAACAGCAAACAACTCCACTCACATGAGTCCAAGCTCGGGACTCAAACCCTCGGGACTCGAACCCTTGGGACTCGAGCCCTGGACCTCAGCCATAAGAGGCAACATGTTATTGTACATTCGGCCAGTGCTCCCTAGAAGGTTTTCAAGAAGCATAATTATGTTTAAGAGAATCAAAATGACAGCTTGTTTTACAAAGGCAGCATCAGATATAAGATCTAGGTTTGTTTTTTTAATCTGGTGCTCAATTCCTAATTAAAATTAGAATCAAAAGTGTGACAATGAACTGGCAGCCCATATAAAGTAAATATAAAAATGGTTGTCCATTAAGAGTAAAGACTTAAAGAATTGTCAAATGTACGATCAACATACAAATAACTTTGTCACTATTAAACTAGATTTGTGAACATAAACTAATCCATAAGACTTTTGTCATTATCTAAAGTGAATATCCTTTGGAAAAAATAGCAAATACTCTAAAAATTCTGAAGATTTACGTATTGTGTCAAACCTATTTGAATTCTATTCCTTTTAGCGGCTTTTAGCACAATAACTCATTTGATTTCCTTAAAAAAACAAAAAATCCCAACATGGAAAACTCTGTTGCACTGAAATAGAATTTCCCAAATAGGGCCAATCTCTTTTTACTGAATAAACCTAATCAAAATTAAATTAGGCCAAAATATATAATTAAAATCAGATATTATTTCTCACAGTGATCAACTGTATAAATGAGATATTAGTACATTTCGTTACTTTTATTTGTTCCTCTCATAAACATATCAATTTATTGAACCCTGAAACAAGTTACCATAAGGCTTATATGAGCTGTGGTTTGTGTAACTTGCAGATCAAAGTAGAATTTAGCATGAAATAAGTTTCTTCAGGCCCACACCCCCTTTTAAAAAGAATTAAAATGCTCCCTTAAGATTCTCAACTTGTTGCCAGGGTGAGACTCTCTTGATGAAGTGTATCACTCCAGAGGCTTGTATAATATCTTTTAATTACAACCCAAGATTCTCAGTAATTTATGCTGGACTTAATTATCCAATGGGTTTTCTAAAGTGAAGTAAAGAACATGTTGATCTCATTGACATAAAAAAGTACAGGATCTAAATCAAATTTGGAATTTTGGAATTCTTTACAGCTGTAAACCTGGTTTGAAATTGATAGAACCCAAACTGTTCAATTGTATTAACAATAAAGCCAAGTTGGTTTACTACCGTTCTCGTTGAAGTGCAACCCTTAATTAATTGTTACTTATGTGTAAATTTTAGTAATTTTTTTCCTTTTATAGTAAAGCTTTGAGGGTCACACTTCAATGAGAATGATAGTAAAGTGAAAAAATAGGTAATTTTGAGCAATATTTTCAGAGCTGTGACTATCCAGCCTTGTCTTGGAAACATCTATAGCAGGATTTATTTTAAGGTTATAAAAATGGAAATAATCCCACAGCAAGTTGTTAGCAGTTAAGATAAATATAGAACCAAACACTTAAATGTTTGGAAGGGAGGGAGGAAAGAAGACTTTATTATAGTTAAGTAGATCTATTGAAAACCATACTTGGATTTCTATAAATATTACCTGTAGTGCATTTTACAATATTTTATTCTTTTAAAACCCCTGGCAACCTACAGAAACCATGTTTGAAAAATGAGAGTTAATCCCAAATGGGAATATGGTAAAACTTGGTTATTGTTTAAAAATCTAATTACGGCTTTATTATTTTTGATGATTATATTATTGTAATGATTCCCAAAAATAGAAAATGATAGGGAAATAGAAAAAATTCATTGGAAATTAAAAAAACATTACTAAAATCCTCATAAAAATTAAATTAAAAAAATTCCTTTTTTTATGGATTGGGAATTATTATTTATTTGTTATTTATAATATAGATTCGATAGTAGTGCACTCTGATTGGCTAAAAAAACCTGTTTTACCAGGTTATATAACAGAAAACCTATGTTTTATCATTTTAAATTGCTTGTTTTGGCCATAATATCGCAAAGAAACTCACCTTTGAAGTTAAAATGTTGCAAAAAAATGTTTGTTATCTGATTGAGATTGTATTGCTTGACAAACAAATATAAAAACAACCGTTTTAAAAAGTAATCGTTTTTTTTAACTTTTGTATCTCAAAATGCTTGCCTTTGCCGTTGTTTGCCGTCTTCGCACGCCTAAAATCTATATTATAAAGCAAATGATCTATCAATCGTGAAGAAGGCTATGCCTTGTTTTATACATGTACTTGGAGAAAACACTCTGGACATTTGAGAAACACTCGAGAAATGTTAAATGCACTTTCCTACGGCTTGTGCTTTTAAACATTTCTCATGTTTTCAAATGTCTGTCGTGTTTTCTAACAGTATAAAACATGGCTTAGCCTTCTTTATTTGTTTTATTGTTTTCCTGAAATGTGCAGGTAACATAATCAAACTGCCGTTCTTATTTCTTCAGCTGATACTGCTCTGCTTGCCTCATTTTCACGCTCAAAAAATAATGATTCAACCTCAGAAGACAAAGGCGGGAGTATGTCAAGGACACATTCAGGTTAGTGAGAATTTAATGGCACCCAAAATAAGAATGACACCTTTAAAGAGTTATAAATGGTCTGTTACCTACATGTATTCTCCTATTAATGTAAATGTGACCCTTAATGGGACAACAAGTATTAAGGTGGACACACACACACATGGCACAGTAGTGACAAGGTCGCACACACACCTCTTGACACACATCTACATTTTTACAAGTGTAAAATAATTGGTCAAAAAAAGGGTTTTCACCAGTCGTCTTGGCTATGACGGCTTATGACGACTAAGCCCTGTTGTTTGCTTGTTCGAAGGATCTTTTTTTTTTTGACTTAGAAAAAGCAAAATAAAAAGACTCATAAAAAGTATAGCCATATTAATTACAACTGTGTGTGTACCAATTACCTCTATGTTTGATCACAATTTAGTTCCTTTTAACAGTAATTAAGATCACATTTGCTCATAAATAGCCTCATAAAATAATAATTACAACTGTGGCATCAAATACAATCAGTAAGAAGTAAAAATATTATTTAATATGTCGCTAACTACCTTGCTATATTACCTACTGGTAATTATATTATTTTAGGCCAAAAGAGTTGAATATCTAAAGTTCTGTTTTTCTTGTATTGCTGTTTTATTGTATTTAAAATTGAATTAAAACTAGAAAATATGGTACATAAATTGTTAAATGCATAAAACAAAAAACTCACCTTTCTGTTGAATTAAATTAACTCAAGAATGATACCTTTTTGATTCCTTTAGAATCGTACAAGTGTTAACAATCTTAGTTCAAGTTGGCAAATATTTGTACAATTTACTGTGGATTCAATCATTTCTTAAAAAAATATTCTCAAAGATCAAAAAACCTCAGCCCTTTGACAATTATACATTATTTATAGAAAAATTCTTATTGGATATTGGGGAAAAATATTATTTTGGTTCCAAAGCAATTCAAAATTCTATTGGAGTTCTAATGATTGTACGTACTCCTAATTCAGAAAGCTTCAGACAACAATTATTGTCTAGAATCTGGGTCTAAAATATGCTTTATAAGTTTGGATCATATTGTATATCTAAGACAGAAACTGGTAAATTTATTTATGATTTAAATGCTGAGAATTCATAAAAAAAATTTCTAGGTTGCAATCTTTAGGATCTTAGTTTATGCCTCCAAATTTAGACTTCAATCTGTGCCTTGGTGCATGATTTTTGCCGTTTGCCTTCAAGTACAGATGTACAAATCTCCTCTACTTAACATCTTAGAATTACAACCAAAACTAGTTTTTATTGAGTCATTATAATGTCAAGAAAAAAGAGCCCCAACAGACTTAAAGGTATAGTACTCTGTATTGTGTATAAATCATTTTGAATTAATTTAATGGAATATTGTAAGTTTTATCTTATAGTTTTTTGAAATTTTTTTTTAAAGATGACACCTTTATAGTACATTTTGTACATAAAAGAGGATTATATTTTTGAAATTTTTTTAGCATTTTACTGCTTGTTCATCAAGTAACAGTATGTGATTTTAAATTAGTAAGAAAAGCATTGAGTTTATTAGTAATATTTCATGCCATGTGCTATTTTAAAGTGCAAAAATATTCAAATTAATATTTAAGCCTGATTATATAATACAAGAAATCTATAAGTTTATCAAAATTCTTAATATTTGTTAGTAAATGACGACAAATGTTAACAACAAAATAAGCATTAGTGGACACACTTTAGTTTTTGTTTTGAAGCCAGTTTAGATTGGGTTTGTTTTCTAGTTTGGTCCCTTGAAAAGTTCAAAATAGTAGTGCTTAGATTAAGCAACAGTTTTCCTGTGGTGCATGGATGTTGTGCCTGCTATGTCAGCGAGACCTCCTGATACCTTACTATGTGTGAAAATGAACACATTTTATTTTTATTCTTTTGTTTAATGATTTGCCCGAAGGACAGGTGCAGTACAATAGGACACGAGGTCCCCTACTAGGCACAACACTAAATCCCATCCCCTAAGAATTCCCTAACCCCTCCCACAAATCCCATCAAGAATTGGAATATGCCGTTGAACTGTTAGACAATTCCCCTACTCTTATATGAACAATTCAACAGGTTCTTTAATGTCCCCCATGATAGAGGTTGAGGAAGGGATAGGAGACAACAGGTCCTACTGTTTAAAGTCCTTATCTGAGAAGACTTTAAAGTTTAACAATTTGCAGATATTATTACAAAGGCAGCACCTTCTCCTCAGTTATTTTAAGATCTGGGTGTTGGTCTGGCTGGGATTCAAACCCCAACCTCCTGCACAACAGACCAGTGCTTTACCAACTGATGAGCTATCCAGGATGCAGTTCTACTGGGCTATCCGGGCGGTCAGGTCTGCATACAGATAACACCTCGTGTTTATAGACATCTACAAGGTTTGCAGGAATGGTGCTCATTTTGCTTTTATCTACTAGATCAGACCTCTTAACAACCTATCATTTAAGAGGTGATTCACATATACATGTACTTTCAATAATATTGGGAAAGCCTTCCTTAAATCAACAACTTTTCCACATTAATTTGAAACTCTTATAGTCTAGTTATTATTGTAATTTTATGTTTGTTAAATGTGTTAAGAAAGTTGTTGAAAAATTGTATATAACTGATTGCAGATTTATTTTAATCATAAGTTAATAAAGCACCTAAATGGATGCTCAAATCCTTTGAAGTTTTGCCTTCTGTGATTTTCTACATTAGATTATTCAGTTTATACTGTTACATAGCAAAGTTAAACCAAAAGCTAATAGTAATTTTTACAATAAGTATAAGTAATAGCATGCTTTTTATGCATTTTTTTTCAAAATTGTGATATATTTCCACAAGGCATATTTCAAAATTGCTTTACATAATTTCATGAGCCAAATATTTTTCTCAATATTTATATTAATAATTACATTTTCATACATGGAGTTAAAGTATTCAGTGAAATTCAATGTGCCAGCTTCTTTTCCTGAGGAATCGTAAAGGAAGGTGTCATTGTAATGTATTTCAACTTTCCTTTATAAAAAGAAATTTATATAATAATAGTGAATAGGACTATCATCGTCGTCGTCATCGTTCTATAGAGGACATCCAAGAGTTGAAAGCAAGTGATTTGAAACATACTGAACTAGATTTGCGATCATAATAAATGTAGGCAATTATGGGCTCTAAATTGCCGAAATGCCTCAAAGTAATCTTCTGAAATTGAGCTTTTTTGCTATTGCTTGCTAACCAAAAAACTCATATTTCACAACCACAACTCCCCTAAGGGGCTCTTCTGTTGGGTTCACTCCACACACACTACCACTACATTCAGTATTTACAACACACAACACTCAAACTCACATGTTGATTTTTACGGAGGAAAACCAGAGAACCTGGAGAAAAACCCTCATAGCATAGGAGAGAACAACACATCAAACAAACTCAACTCACATACACGACTTTGCACGTGGGGCTTGATCTACGGATCCCAGGCCACTAATTAAAGTACTGCATTGGTGAGAGGACAATGCCATAGCAGAGTAGACCACCCATGCTATTCAGAATTTGGGACAAGTAATAACATTTATTATATATTTTACTCACTATCTCGATTCTGATTGGCCGAGAGCCCTCGGCCAATTCTTGATGTCGTGTGAACTTGACTTGATAAATGTATTATCTGTAGGTTTTTCTGAAGATAATACATTTATCATGTGAAGGTCATTGAAGGTCACAAAGTTGTAGCTTTGTTTGTTTAGTGTCTCATTTTGATTTACATGTTAATGGTTTTATAGTGAGTAAAATGTATAATAAAACAATTATTGAATTCGGTT
>JANTNT010119312.1:0-10850 GCA_024752375.1 Entacmaea quadricolor
AGTTTTAGTTTTAGTTTTAGTTTTAGTTTTAGTTTTAGTTTTAGTTTTAGTTTTAGTTTTAGTTTTAGTTTTTTTTTTTTGTTTTTGTTCCCCCTCAGCATTGAGAAGTTTTTTCATAGATGTAATAAGCTGCATAGCTAGTATCTCCACATAAATATAAAATTGTGCACCCCGACAACGTGCATAGTGCGAAGGATGGCTTTGACAAAGTTAAACGTTTCACTTAACGACCGTGTTCCATTCATCATTTATACGTTACAAATTATATTATAAGCTCACTCATCAAGATTTTGATTTTTGAATGCGTTAAAACCGTCTCTGTCGTTCTCCCTTGAGTTTTGGGATAGCAATATCTTCTTACAACCCATGAATTTCAAAAAGCTTCTCTTAGTAAAATGTATTTATCATGGGAATTATTAGAAGTCGTGGACTCCTAAAAACGTCTGGGAGTCAAAGACTTATCTTGGTCAAAACATGTATATATGATTGAAGCCAAATCTTCTAAAATGATTGCTTCTTAAGCCAAAACATGAACGTCCCTGTTATATTGCTGTGTTCAGTATGTTTGCTCTGTCTATACTTTTAGCAACTTTCTCACCTCTGGGGCTAAAGATTGTATTCCAGATTCTGCAAAATTCTTCGGCAACTCGTCTTCAGGTTCCATGTTTTCTGATTTGCCGTTTTTCAATAGTAGCAGATCGTTAGGTAGAAAAAACAATTGACCTACGACAAATACATGATAGAATTTAAGAGTCACTCGTAACCAGTATAAAGGGCATGTAATTTTAAAGAAACATTCTAATTAATGTTGTCAGAACAGATTTGAAGGGCCAGAGTGCATGTCGTAACGATCAGAAAACAAGTTGTAATTTTTGGCTTCGAGTTTCTTTGGGAACTTCAGTTACGTACACATAATTCAGGTTTTTCGTACTTACTTGCTCCTGTAGATACTGGGGAATTAACTCAGCGTTTTTTTGACAATGAATGTTGGTATAAGAACCAAGGACTAGTCATGTCAAAAAAGTTAAAAGGTTTTATTCCAATAACTGTTGTTTTTAAACAAAGCCTGCTGCGTTATCCTGCTATGTAATACATTCCTTTGCATTGTGTGCTATGACAGAAATTTAGACATTCGTGTACAGTTGCCAGTCAACCTACCATGTTATTATATAGTTCATTAAGAATAATAAGGATTGTTAAGGAGGCTCGATAAAATAACAAACTTGAACGTAAAATTTCTCGAAAACGCTCTCACAGATTTTCTTTAAATTTTCTGAACCTTGAGCAAATTATCTCTACTCCAACATATATATATATATATATATATATATATATAGCGTTTTAAAATCTTAAGTCAAAAAATGGAGGAAATTAGATGCAAAGCAAAAGCACCATCGCTTTATAGCGGCTTCATAGGTCAAAAACTGTATCATTCGAAATTCCTATCCTTCTCTAACAACCTGGGAAAGATTTCTCCCTAATAATAAATTTTGCCGCGTAATTGCGTTTCGAAGTTGAAAGGTCGCGCGCCGAGATTATTCCATCGAGCCTCATTAAGAGTGAGGATTTGATAAACGATGCATTACAGGGGCGTATCTATCATATAGATACAAAGGCACGTACCTGCATTTAAAAAAATATCATTTTAAAAAATATGAATAATTAATGAGAACAAAAGAAAGAAAATCAGTACCATTTAGATCTTGATACAATGATCAAATTCTTGCATAAAATTAGCCAATTCTAGCTTTGAATTTCTCCACAAATTATTGATACATTTTTGAAACTATATCAAAAACGAGAAAGAGTTGGCTTGGCCTCGTTTTTTCAAACATTTCCTATGGAAACTAAGTCACGTGACCATAGGATTGCCATTTTGAACTTTTAAAGAAAGTCTCGTGAAGATGTACACGAGCAAGTTAAAAAACCATTAAAAAAGCACTTAAATGTTCATAGTTATAATGTCTACATAGAACTAATCGGATATTTAGAAAAAATACATCTTTTTAATTTTTTTTATAATTTTTTTAAACAAAAAAACGTCAAATGTAATTTTTTATCCAATCAAATCCACGTTATCCAATTAGCTTCATGTTGACATTGTAGCTATGAAAATTTGTGTGATTTTTAATGGTTTTTTAACTTTGTGTACGTCTTTACAAGACTTTTTAGAAAATCCAAAATGGCGGTCGTATGATCACGTGTCCATAGCAACTGACACACTAAAAACAATTATTTCGTTGAGTTGTTACTACTGACTAAGTTTGGTTTCTTTACCTTGAAAGGTAAATTTTATACAATATTTTTAGTAATTTTTCGGTAATAGTCCAGCAGCCAAGCATTAATACAGCTGAGCGGCTTGACAGCGGTATTTTAAATAACCGACATCATATGAAAATACTAAATGATAGGACGAGAGGTTGGACAACGTTGGAACTTGAAAAGTAAAATTACAACAGGGCCTACTGAGAAGATTTCAATATTTCAACTTCTGGTATGCGAAATAGAAGAAGTTCGAAGCATTTATTGACAATTCACGTAACTTTCAATTTATTCGTCTCTGATACGTTCTATTTTGTCTTTTCAATCTGATAACATTTTTTTTCAAGGCTCTACCTTTTTCTAGCCATTGTTATAACTCTTCTTAAAAAGTTTGGAGTTCACCTCAACCAGGGAGGCTGCTTCCACTTACATTTACTAAAAAGCGGCAAATGACAGTCACAGCTTGGAAATCAAAGATTTTGACATCGTCAAAAAACGTGTTTGATGACATATTAGTTAGAATGAAATGTTTTCTAACATCATATACAGTTATATACCGATTGATTTTTTAGCATCTTTCCTTTCCTTTCCTACCTTATAAATACATCATCGCATAGTTATATTGATGATTATAGTTTGATTTTAGCTGAATTCTTTTAAAAAGCGAACTTGTAGAGAGGCTATTTTAGATATTATTTTCTGTGATGTTTTCAAAGGTGTAAATTTTTTGAAGCAAGGGCGCATTGTTTGATTCACAATCAAAAATTAAGTCACCAAGTCGATTAATTAATTAAGATTTATAACAAGGAGGAATGAAGGGCCTTCCCATGACGCTTTGCGCTAAAAATCACGCATTTCACAGTAATCAGCTGTCGAGTTTTGAGGTTAAGTTGGCGCCAAAAAATACCATTTTATATTTTTTAGATGTTCTTTGATAGTCAGGCTGTTTATTTGTATATTGATATTTGATTTATCAATTAAATTACCCATTTCAATGATTATCTTAAGAATAGCAATAATGGTTCGATCATGCGGAAAGTTTTAATTTAGTGTATGCACGGCCTGACCTCCATTATGATCATGAATATTGATCAAATGTTCGCATTGGATTCTGTTATTTGTCAAAGATTTGGAGTACATTAGAGTTTTTTACGAATTAAATACTTTATTTGAATGTGAAACTAAAAGCTAAAATAAAATATACTCTAATGTACTCACGTTTTAATACTTTAAATATTGTGTTAAGAAGCTCGAAATTCTGGCGCAAAGCGGGTCATTTAGTCACATTAATCGTAGTTTATAATATCAACAACAATAATTTTGTCAATATTTTACTCACATGTGAAGGGAATCCGTTCGATTTATTCTTAGAAAGGAAAGTTAATTTGTGTTGAGGGTTGTGTAACTCTGAACATCCCTGAATTTGGCTTGTTCTTCGCTTGTTACGTACACCACTTAGCTCTCGACACTCAAAACAAAGCAAAAAATCCTTACTGATGTCCTCAGAACAGCCAAATCACTTGTAAAGCTTAAATAACTGATTTATAAATAACTGATTTTCAGAAATTCGCTAACTCGAAATCACACTTTGCTTTTATTTATGCGATACAGATGAAATAAGGGACCGGTCATTATTTATGAGTGGAGCTAGGGGGGGCATAGTGGCGGCCAACATCATTTATTTCAAAGAAAGGGGTTGGGTCACTAAAAAAATAAGACATTGTATTGGTGGGCATACCTTGGTTTGAAGTCAAGTAACAGTAAAGGGAACATACGTGAAGCTTAACTGTTAGCGTTTTTCTGGCAATACATGGGGCCACATTTTTAGACAGAATCAGTTTTCAGTAATTCTAATTTTTTTTATAAACACATGACAATTGCTTGTTTATTGTGAGTGTGTGTGTGTATATATATATATATATTAAACTCTATTACCATTTTTATATGTCACAGTTTTAATATATAAATAAAAATAGACTAAATAATATAAGATAAAAATATTAATAACATGAGAACTGTAAGAATTGTTTTTAAGCACTGCACACTCTTATTTATGCTTCTAATTAGACCCGTCATGTTTTAGGTAATCAACACCTACAGCCTGTATTGTTCTCTATTGTTTAAGCTATTGTTCTATTGTGGAATGGATGAATAGAACGAAGAATAGATATCCTAAATCAGGACTCATATGACTAAAAGGGGGTGGCTAACTTAAAAATTGTAGGCTTTAGGGAGGTGGCTAAGGGTAATTTCTCCCATATCGAGAGAAAATTTCACCCCACCCCACCCCACCCCTCATAAATAATGACCGGTCCCTAAAGCCATTTTCATTAAAGTAGTCGATCACTGAATTCAGTTCACAGCACGGCGTCCATGTCGAAATGGCGAAGATGTGCGAAATGTTCAGTTGATAATATACTTTGTCTTAAAAAAGGATCACGGGAGCACCCTTCAATCTTCCTTGGTATATAATATGCATATAAAGCACGTTTATGTTCAAAAATTAACCTTTTTCACTCATCATTGAGCTTGCACTTTTATAATTTATCACATACATTTGTGGGCTCAAGACTAAAAAGTTGGTGGAAAATGAATTGAAAAGAAAGGAATCACAATACGCATCGTATCAACATCTTTTTATTTTAAATGTTTTTCAGATTCAAAAAGATCTAATGAAAAGAAAGCTGAAGGCCAGTTTGCAAAGGTTTGTTTCCCAGGATTGTCTTTTTAACTGACAAAACTGAATATATCTTCTTACTGAATAATGACATTGTTTTTGGTTTATATTTTAATGTGTCCACTTCTAATAACAGACACAAGACACATTAAAGGTGAGTTCAAGCGCGAATTTCAGGATTTATTTAAATCGTTTTTGTGGCGTCAAACATTCTGGAATATTTTAAAATAAAGCTCATTTTAGTAGCTTAATCACTTAGGCTTTCAAAAATAAGAATATTTTCGACATTTAATTTTTCATTCGCGTTTGCAGTTTCGGACCGATTTTGTCTATACAATAATACTTTTTAAGGTTGTGCTCTTACAGAATCGGTCCGTAATGGCAAATACCACTCAAAAATAAGTTCAAATTTCATAAATAAATTCAAAAAATAAATTCAAATTTGAAGCCTAAATGATTAAAATACCTGTGCTTATTTCAGAATTATGCAATTGGTTTTTGACGCAAAACTAGTGGGTTAAAAATTGGGTCTAAAATCCGCAAGCAGATATGGTGGAATCACCTTAATAGCACTGTGGTTATTTAGAAGGATTATTGGACGCTGGATTATTGGACGCCAGAAGAAAATGAAACTTCACAAAAACAAAAACAAAATCAAAACAAACAAACAAACAAAAACAAAACAAAACAAACAAACAAACAAACAAAAATCCTGAAGTATCCGACAATTTACAATATAAAAGATAGAAAATAAGTCCGAGAAATTTACTCGTTTCGGAAATTAATCCTCCGTCAAGGAGAAGAGCTTTTCGTAGCCTTCAGTACATGTCACATTGTTAGCTGAATTAAGTACTGCTTTTTTTCCTTTCTTCCTTCATTCGTTCGTTCCTTTCTTTCTCTCTCTCCCTCTTATTTCTTTCTTTCTTTCTTTTTTACCGTGGTGATCAAACTAACAAAGACCAAGAAGCCGATTCTAAAGCCAGGAGTCCGACCAGGTAAACAGAACTAGATTTTGATGGTGCCTAAATTCCGGTCACTAGATATTATAAATGCGAGAGGTAGATAGCCATTAGTCCTAGAAACTGTTCTACAGGAGAAAAACCCATGTATTTTTATAAATAACTCAAGTTTTTGTTCGATAATCTATAAGTAATGTACTTTTTTCAGTAATAAAACAATAAAATTATAAATGGCACTATATTAGGTATTTGTCGATTTTCTTTGGTATTGCTGAATAAAGTAAAGAAAAGAGGGAAGACAACTGGTGAAGGAATATAAGAATCCCTATCTAGCTTTAAAAGGAAAGCGTATCAGGCTCTTTATACGAATACTTCATTATACGATCTTATGCAACCATAAGGTTTAATTTTAAGGTTGTATATATAGGTTAAAAACAAAGACCGAGGTCTTCCATCCATTGAATTTAAAGACCGAGGTCGAAGCCCGACTTCTTATATTTTAATGGATGACTGAGCACGAGGTTTTTAAGTTGTTTACAGATCAACCACACAGTTTACTTTTGTTTTCAAAGGGGTCTTGGAATTTCTCCTGTGGGAATTGGGCATTGTACGCAGTTATTAGCGCTGATGGCCAGCAGGAACCAGACGCCAGACAAATCCACGACGTCTTAATTGGGTTTAACTTTCTTCAATCATTGAGACAAAATAAAATACTTGAGATGTGTCGTCTAAATCAAAAAAATTCGTATCGCGAAAAGTAACATGATGAATATTACTCAAAAACTTGTCGACGAATAAAGTATTTTATTTTTTAAAATAGATTTTTGACGAAACCTTGTTTGTTGCAATTAGGCGCGCAGAAAGGTTAACCTGTCGTGTGATCGTAGACTTTCACTCTTCCTAAACTACATTTGTGGGTGGCTGAAGTAATCGAGGTTTTGTAATCGTATATATTTCACAAATCAAACAAATTGTGATAAGCCTTAGGTGTTTTATCAGCATGCAACAATTCACAGTTAAAAACACCAAGACATTTGACGTCATAATTTAATCTCTTGGCTAGTTCAAACAGGGATCACAGTTCCTGTTTTCATTGAGGTTTTTGGAATAATGGAGATATGTAGACACCTACAGCAGAGAGCCAGAAGACTTTAACTTTATAAGTAAGAGCTAAATACCGAGAACGGAGGTTATAAGCTACATAAACGCCAAGGGTCGTATGCACGAGGGCTTTATAGGCTTATTGCCTACGTTCGAGGTATTTATGTGTTTTATCCCATGAATCTTTTATTAAAGTTTAACCGATTTACAATTTACTTTACACTGTGCTTATTTTTGAATTATGCAAGGGATTTTGACGCGAAAATAGTGAGTTTAAAAGGTCTAAAATCCGCGAGCAATTATGGTGGCATCACTTTATTAACACTGAAGTTATTTAGAAGAAGGATTGGACTAGAAATTTAAGCCAAAAGAGAACGAAACTTCACAAAAACAAAACAAACAAAAAAATCCGGAACTATCCGACAATTTACAATATAGAAGATAGAAAACAAGTCCTAGAAATTTACTCGTTTCAGACGTTAGTGCTTCCTCAAGGTAATAGAAGAGATTTTCGTGGCCTTCAGTATAGACCACACTGTTACTTGTATTAAGTACCGCTTTTTTTTTATTTCAAAACATAGCAGCTTGCTTTGTTTTTGGCTGGGAACTTCGATTTGTCGTGCAACAAGTTAAAGGGTTTTTTTTGGTGAAAATCGAAAAAAAAAATGTTGCAGAAAGTGGATGGTGATCCTACTTCTCACGCATCTTCAAAAAACAAACAAACAAACAAAAAAGGTGCCCGAGGGGATTTTACACGTAAAAATTAAGTGAGCTTTTAACTTGCAACAATTTTTTTTTGCGCGACAAGTTGCACGAAAAATCGTTACGTGTAACAGGACCTTAAATTTTCAAACGGTTGGCAAAAACAATCATGAAACGAAAACAAAACAAGCGTGCACACAAAAACAATCCGCACGTGCACATAAAAACAAAGCGCGCACAAGTTATTCCAGATTTGTGCCAATCTCGTACCCAGAGCCCACGTAACTTTCGGCCTGCGGCGAAGAACGAGGGCTCTGGTATAATCCTAGACTTTCTAAAGTCTTTCTTAGCGATTACCCTCATGAACCTTTGCTTTGGGTTGCCATGGTCAGTCCTGTTCTCCAAAATATGGTCTTCATTTTCATCAGAGTCTTCATTCGTCCCAAGTGACTACCATCATGCATCTGCTCTAGAGTCAGTGCTTTAGGAAGGAGAATTCTGCTCTGACCACCTCTTTTCTCTAGTTGTCGATGCAATAATCCATCCTTTAACTGCAATATATCACACTGGGCCAATATTTCTGTTGTGGCTCTACTCATTGACTGCAACTCTTTACTGTCTGGCTTTTCCCACTTTTGTTGCAGTTGTACAATAACAGGACCAATGTCAGGATCTTCCTGCTGCGCCTTGGCGACCGAGCTGTGTGATATAGCTAGAGTTGTTGAAACAACTGAAAGAAGTGGTTGATTTGTAGTAGAACAGGATGGACAGTCTATGTCATGATGTCTTGGTAAACGACACGAGGTATCAGCATTCTGATGTAGTTTTCCTGGCCGGTGTCTCACTACATAGTCGTACTCCTGAAGACGTTCTAACCAACGACCAACTTGGACGCGAGGTTCCTTGAATGACATCAACCATATCAGTGCACTTAGGCCTGTCCTTAATCTTAATTGCCGTCCCAAGAGATAGTAGCGAAAGTGGTCAATGTACGTTACTAATGCTAACAGTTCTAATCGAGTGGCACAGTAATTCTTCTCGTGTTCATTCAATGCTCTATTCCCAAAGGCAATAACTGTTTCGGTGCCATCATTCTGCAGTTGTGATAATACAGCTCCGATCCCCAAAGACTGGCTTGCATCTGTATCTAATATGAATGTTCCGGCATGCATCTTGTTGGAAGTTAGGATAAGCTAGCACTGGACAATTGGTCAGGCAGTTTTTGAAAGGAAGTATTTTTCCTGCACAGCTGATTAAAGGGATCAGCAAGAACTAAGAACCTCGAAATAAATCGGTGACAATAGCATACCAATCCCATGAAAATTTGAAGTTCTTTCACATCTGTTGGGGGTGGACATATTTTGACAGCTGCCTTTTTCTCTGGATCAGTCTTAATGCCTTAAGAAGAAACCTGTCCCAGAAATTCCACTTCTTTCTTAAGAAACTGGCATTTTTCTGGTTTGAGTTTCAGTACAGCGGCCCGATTTCTGTCAAGGACTTGCTCCAGTCTTTTCAAATGCTCTCTGATGTCCGGAGACCATATGATGATGTCGTTGATATACACAAGTCAATGAGTCCATCTAACGCTAAATGCATCTATCCTTGGAAACTGGCCGGTCCATTGATAAGTCCAAATAGCAAAACTTTCCATTGAAATTGACCACGATTTGAAGAAAATACAGCCTTTGGTCTGTCTTCCTCATTAACTTGCATTTGCCAATAGGCTGAGGCTAAGTCTAGGTACGAGAACCACTGGGCACAACCCAGTGCTTCTAAGACATCATTAGTCCTAGGCAATGGCAGTGCATCTTTCTTGGTGCATTGGTTTAGTTGCCCGTAGTCAATACATATATGGTATGTGCCATCATGTTTCCGAACAAGGACAACTGGGCTTTGAGATGACTCAATCCTACCATGATCTAAGAGTTCTTTAATTGTTGGTCAATAATTTCTCGCTGGCTAGGAGGGTTACGTCGAGGGAACTGCTTTATTGGTGACTGTCTCCAGTTTAGATTTACGTTCCATTTAATCTGTTTTTCCAAGATCATGATTACAGCTGGCAAAAAGATCATTATAGTTATTCATCAATGACATAAAACCATCCACCTCACACTCAGACAAGTCTTGAACATCCTACTTAAGAGTCATTGTTCCAGAAAATTGAAAATTAGACAAGAGGTAGACTTACCTTGCAGGATAATTGTAATTCCCTGAGCCATACGGAACATTATGACCTTATTATTGCGATCCTTCTTGCGCATGCGCAGAAAGCTCGCATTTCAAAGAAACCATTGTTATGCAAATTGCAAACAGGTATATAATGTGAATGCCGGACAGACCAGACCTCTTCTTTCTATGTGCAAGATTGAAGCAAAACAAGGACATTTTGCATCATAACGCTAGTTAAGGGTTGGGAAAAACAGATACTATGCTGTACACCAGGGTGGGAAAATAACGTCATAATGTTCCGTATGGCTCAGAGAATTACAATTATCCTGCAAGGTAAGTCTACCTCTTGTCTAATTTTCAATTCTCTTTCATCATACTCCACATTATGCCCTTATTATTGCGATTTTGAAGACATGATGACAAATGGCCATAGACTAAGTGATTCACTCAGAATATATACTTGTTATCACTTGTTATAGTAATATTACCTTAAGGTAATGCGCGCGCGCATTCACGCGCATCACTTCTGCGCACACGAAATTCAACATTTTTATTGATTGGGCTACCTGTGTTAAGACCTTTTTAATATGGCGGACAGGCGGTTTTGATATTCAACGTCAAATATCTGGAAATCTAATTCGGCGACCTACCCTGAATTTTTTACAGTAAGTCCAGGTGAACTAAAGCTAGACAATATCAAAAAATGAAGGCATATTTTTGGGATAGATTTTTAGTAAATCCACGAAGGGTTCAAAAACAGGATCGTAAAGGGAAGTTAAAATCTACTGTTTTCAAAGTTTTGGCTTTGAAAACTTATACTTTTACACAACCAAAATGACAAATTTAGGGTTTTTCATTTTATTGCATTAACATGTGTATTATTTGAAATCATTGCTTCTATTATTACCGACCGATATGGACTGAAAGAGCTTGTAATGCAATTTCACTATTTTGCCTGAAAAGATGGCCGAAAGCCCCAT
>JANTNT010119423.1:0-10847 GCA_024752375.1 Entacmaea quadricolor
ACCCTTCCCCTAACCCTAACCGATTCCAGTCCTCTCTCGTTCAAGGGCACTTTGGGCTATGGAAACAAGTGCTCACCTAGAAGAAGCCTGGTAGGAACTAATAATTGATGTTTGAGGCCATACAGTGTAGACACTCTAACCAGGGTCACTCACACACAGTCAACCAATCAAGATTTAGAGTGAAAACTTGAGCCAATCATGGGAGATCACAATCAGTAGAATCTTGACCTCATCCAATCACAATGTTTCATTCCCATGGTCTCTTGATAACATTAAAGTTATTTGTCAGATCGTGGCTTTTTTACTTGCTCCTGAATGGCTAAAATTCGAATGTTTGAATGTTTTCACTCAAAATATTGATTGGTTCTCGTCAGTGGCCCCAGTTACAGTAATCATACTGTTACAATTCGAAATATGAGGTAAAGAGTTATAAAAAAAGTAGTTGAGCGGTTGCGAATTCCTATAAGTGAGAAACGATACGGCGAATTCTTAGTCGTATCGTGTAGCCTTACTGTATTTTATAGTAACCGTATCTACGCGTTATGATTGGATGAATCTCATCAAGACAATAGGAAGCCATTTCAATGTTACGGTATGTCGTACCGTGTACACGCTACAGGTCAATACCGTTCACTTCCCACTCGCACCAAAAGCACTCTAATGAGAAGCCATTTCAATGTTACGGTATGTCGTACCGTGTACGCGCTACAGGTCAGTACCGTACACTTCCCATTCATACCAAAACCACTCTAATGAGAAGCCATTTCAATGTTACGGTATGTCGTACCGTGTACGCGCTACAGGTCAGTACCGTACACTTTCCATTCATACCAAAACCACTCTAATGAGAAGCCATTTTAATGTTACGGTATGTCGTACCATGTACACGCTACAGGTCAGTACCGTACACTTCCCATTCATACCAAAACCACTCTAATGAGAAGCCATTTCAATGATACGGTGTCGTACAGTGTGCACGCTACAGGTCAGTACCGTACACTTCCCATTCATACCAAAACCACTCTAATGAGAAGCCATTTCAATGTTACGGTATGTCGTACAGTGTACACGCTACAGGTCAGTACCGTACACTTCCCATTCATACCAAAACCACTCTAATGAGAAGCCACTTCAATGTTACGGTGTCGTACAGTGTGCACGCTACTGGCTAATACCGTACATTCACCACTCGTACGAAAACTGCTCTAATTTTCGGAGTGCACGTTACGTCACAGCCACTTTGTTGGTTACCGATAACAAAGCATTCCTACTTCTTAATTTCACATGTTCTATCTTCAAACATGGCAGTTGTATCTTTATTATTCATATCTCAAAGGAGTTTTAGTCGTGGTTGCACTCTAAGAATGGGAAGCCATTTCAGAGTTACGGTATATCGTACTGTGTACATGCTGTTGGACAGTACCGTACGTTTCTCACTCGTACGAAAACTGCTCTCAAGGGCGGATCCAGGGGGAGGGTCGGGGTGTCGTGACCCCCCTTTTTCAGCTCTTTTTTTCCCTTATTCCTTCTTGTCCTTATGACGACAAAATGTTGTAAGTAGGTTTAGGACCCCCCTCTAGAAAACTCCTGTATCCGCCCTTGCCTCTGATTGGAAGCCATTTCAATGTTGCCACTTAACTTAACTTGTCCTAGCTCCAAACCAAGGGCGGATCCAGGGGGAGGGTCGGTGGTGTTGTGTTTTCCCTTTTTCAGCTAGTTTTTTTTCCTTTATTCCTTCTCCTTATGACGAACGACAAAAATTATTTCCCTGTTGTAAATAGGTTTAGGACCCCCCTCTTGAAAAATCCTGTATCTGCCCTTTCCTCTGGTGGAAGCCATTTCAATGTTGCCACTTATCTTAACTTGTCCTAGCTTCAAACCAATGCCCGAGCTTTCCAATCTTCTGAAATCGATCTGTTCAGTATGAGCCGTTATTTAAATATATTTCGTTCTTTAATTTTTCAGAGATCTTCACGGCGTCCAAGATACGAGGAACATAACATAATGGAAGAGTAAGTAAAACCACAGGCAGCCCAAACTCAGTTTGTGCTTTTTCAATGGGTTTTCGAAGAGTCATCTCATACGAAAGTCGCTCTATAATATGTTGTTACATTATTATTCCATAAAAAAGCGAGACTTCTGGTTCAATTTTGTTTTTTCTTTCACAAAGAACTCCCGAAAATCCATCAGCTGCTCCCGAGGAAATCAATGACGAATTATCGCAATATGCCTGGTATGACGTCTATCTGTCTGTGTCTGTCTGTCTGTCCATGCGTGCGTCTGTCTTTTTAAAATTACATCACAACAGATATTGTTTCTTGAATAGGTTTGTTGGTAAAATGGATCGTTCGATGGCCGAAAGTGAATTAAGTGAAAGATCTGACGGAACGTTTTTGGTGCGAGAAAGTGTCAACAGGGAGGGTGAATACGCACTAAGTGTGAGGTAGGAACCAAAGTTACAGTAACCAGAGGTTAAAAAAAACTTGACAATGCTGCACATATTATTCTTATCTATTAATATTATAGAAATTACAGAGTAACGGAAAAGTTAGAAACTCCAGAACTCTGATGTAATGTTTTGAACTTTGACTTGGTGAAATTACGTAAAATTAAGATAGAGACCTTACTTTACAACAAAAATAGTAATGGCCCAAAAACCCAAGATGAGGAACTCCAGAACGCTGATGTATTGTCTTGCACTTTGACTAAGTGAAAGTACGTAAAATTAAGGTAGAAACCTTTTCGTACTATTAAAAATAGGTAATGGCCAAGAACTGGTCTTGATGCTAAGAAACATTTTGCTTTTGTGTACCAATTTGACACCATAGTGCTTGATATACCAAATAAACAATTTAAGGCCAAGGCAAGCGTCGAACTTTACATGAGCTGAATTAAATCAAAGAACACTGCCACTGTTTTAATTGCGCCTTTGTTTTAATCCTTTGTTTTAATTCGGTACGGTTCATAAAAAAGTTCGACGTTTGCCCTTGGTCTAAGTTAAGTCAAATTAATCTTGCAAAGTGACGAACTTAAGGTACGTAGAAAAAAAAGATATCATATGTTTTATGCTTTGGTTGGTTAGTATGAAACTAATGGCGTATTTTGTCCCAAATTTTCTCATTCAGATTTCGAGTTTCAACCAAACACATCAAAATTCCATACGATGGGACTTTCTGCCTTACACAAGCCAAGGTCTTCCCTAGCATAAAGGTAAACTATCTCCATGTTATGATACCTATAGTCTTCTTTAAGTTTCAAAGTTAACCTTTTCTAGTGCTTGTTGTTTGGCGTTATTACTGGCGGACTAACTAGCGCACGTTCTCCGGCGTCCTAGGGCTTCATTCCTTCCCCTTCCCGGCCTCTCCCTCCCTCGCCCTGGGTCCTAGAGTATGTCTATCGTATTGTTCCCAAGTTCAGACTTCATCGTTTTTGTTTATTTTTTAATCTCTTAATCTGCAATGGGACGAACAGAATTGCGCGTTGCCGCGGGAGCCCGAGTATTCACCGATTTACAAAATACTGAGACAAAACAGGGACAAATAGTACCGTGACTCTAGAATGGCTTTTATTCAAGCATCGTGATTGGATGGTGTCTGTTCTTGCTGAATGATCAAAGCGGAAGACTTTAGGAGTCGCGATCCCGTTCGTTTACCACTCATACTAAAACTGCTCTAACACTAGTCACGGTACCGTACGTTTACCACTCATACTAAAACTGCTCTAAAGTATTCGTATGTACTATATTAATAAAGTCCAATTGTTTATTACAGGAATTAATCCAATACTATCGCGAGAACACACTTGGTGTCAGTTTTCCTGGTCTTGATACGACTTTACGATGTGGAATAAATGAACAACAACAACATGGTAAGCATTTCTTCTAGAGTAAAGGACCGTTCGTTATTTATGAGAGTTGGGGAAGGGGGGGCTGTGAGAAATCGCACGTTTTTTTCCAGGATCCCCTCCCCCCGCCTTTTTTGCACTAATCAAAAATTAAACTTTCGCAAGTCGTCGAAAGCTGTTTTTTAAGTGAGACACAAGTTCAAAATTGCGTTCTCGTTTATTGATTAGAGAAGATTCTGCATAACTGTGAATCAAATGTGCCATGTGGCAAACTCGTGGATAGTTTTTGTTTAGGAAATAATACTTCTTAGTGGTAATGTTGATACTTTGCTGTAGCCTGATAAGGAACAAGCTTAGCTTACTACGGCAAAAAGAAAAAAATGTGTCGCATGGTTACCTGAGAGGGATATAGCGACAAACTGAGATGAGTGATTCGTCGCTAATTTAGAATTGTAATATTATATTGTCACATTCATTATGGAACAAGTTTTTATTTTAAATTGAAATGTAATTAAAGAAGTTATTCATACCAAAGTATATAAAGAGAGAGAGAGGGGCTGAGATGCCCCCTTCAGATTCGAAAGGCAAAACACGAAGCCCTCCAGACCACCGTAATCCAGCTTGAAGTAACGTTTAAACTTTTTGCTGGTTTAGAATGTCCGTCGTTCACGAAGAAAAATACACATTTCACTAATTAGAATATATTGTTCTGGTAGTTATTTTGTTTCGATTTATTCATTCATTGCATTAAATTCTCCAAGGCTTGTTGTGAAACTTGATTCCCGTAATCGAGCGGCAACAACTCAAAATTTCGTTCTCAATCTATTGCCCTTCAACCACACTTTGAAGTTCTAAGTCGACGCTTTATATGGTCTTATATATTTAAGCAGTTCTTGATAATTTTTGACAATATGAATGAATTCTGAAAGTGGTTAGTTTTGATTCGATTGCTTATTTCGAACCACTGACTCGACGGTCTTCAGGAACACTAGTTTTCGTATCGTAAACAAATTTTCCGTCGAAAACTGCGGTGTTCTCACTCGTGAGATATCGAGTTGAACATTTGAGGAATAATTTCTTCTCTCTCTAAGTCTCTATGTATTTCACGACCACTATAATGTTATAGGTTCTTTCGTATAGCCTTCGGTGAAACGACGTCGGCCATTTGGATATCGATCTGCTAACACCTTAATCAGTGAGTGAGCGAGTGAGTTACATTTGCATATCCTGAGTACTCACAATAACTCGTTTCTATGCTTCGCATATCCACGAGTTAAAAATGTACGGCACGGTGGCTGCATGGATTCCATCAACAATACATACCAAAACATTACATGTCTCGTCATGGAACACTCAAACGGCTTCTTTTGCAAACCAATCGAAAGACGAGCGCGCCTATTCTCATTTAATCGCATAGCTTTAACACGGCGTGAATACGTCAACGGCACGGATTGAGGCTAAACAACCTTCGCGAAACCCAATCAAATATGGATTTTACGACCCGGTCACGCGCGGCAAGGCACGTCCACACTTTAATCTTTTCTCTTTTCACTTTTCACTTCTGTCTTTTGTATTTTGACTTTCGACTTTCGACTTTCGACTTTCGACTTTCGTCTTTCGACTTTCGACTTTCGACTTTGTCTTTGTCTCCTCTTCATGTTTACGGTATACGAAATTTGCTTAGCTCGTGTATATAGCTATTTTTAAAAAAAGGTTGACGGGGCGAACGACGAATGGCGATCGATTATTGGCGATTGCACGACCGAAAGGAACTTTTAAAATGTCTGCACTACCTTTTAAGGTCTTCACTGAATGGTGTAGACATCTTTTAAGTACTTATGAAATGAATATGAAGATATTCTTAGTGCCCCACAGTTGCTTTTGGTCGTGCAATCACCAATCGCCATTCGCGCCGTCAACCTTTTTTGAAATAGCTGTATACAGGAAGCATAATGGCTGTTGGATATTTTCCCGCCAATTTTCTGAGCATACCCATGCAGTACACTCCCTTACTCATCGCTTCCTTTGCAATCATTCCCAACGGAAATAAAAGTGGCTTTGTTAGATAATCTTTACTATACATTTCTTTTTGCAATATCTCACAATGCCGTTATGTATTTGTACTTCAATACTTTGTGATTGCAAACCAGTATTTTAATGTTTAGTGGTTGTTTTGTCCAGGAATAGGATGGGCAAAGGCATTGTACCCGTACCACGCAAGAAATTCAAAAGAAATCTCTATTCAAGTAAGAGCTGTAGTTGTAGACATAATAACAGTTCATATAAAAAGAAACAATTTGCTGAATACTTGTGACGTTATCAACTGGGCCGAACTCGTCCTAGAGCCTGCGTTCCTCTTGGTCAGCACCAACAAACGAGTCTTCTGGCATATTCAATAGTCCATTTTCGAATTCGTCGAAGACCGCTGTGAGCTTGATTACAGACGCATATACACAGGGTTTGCTTCGTTTTTGTATAGATTATTCACATATTCCATGATGACCCGTGGAATTTTAAAGTGGTTCTATTGAAAAGGTTGTGCATTCTTTACTTCACCATTGGTATTTGTGAATATTTTGACGTTAAAACGAGGCTAACCCTGCTATATGCGTCTGTAATCAAGGAACACAGCGGTCTTCGATGAATGCGAAAAAGGACTATTCTAAATCCAAATCGCGTTATTTTGGAAGTAAATTCCCGACAGTGGGTACATTTTTGTAAATAAGAACCGAGTTAACCGAGCATGCGCTTTGGAGCCTGAACTTCAGAAAACTTGGCGGCAGAATGGATTATTTTAGAGCCCTCGTTTCTAGGTTGCTGACGAGGAGGAATGCCGGGTCTGGGGAAGAAATTACGACCGGGCAAGGAGAAAATTCAGGATACTTTAATCAATTGCGCATGTTTGACGTGGACTTGGTTGTATAAAGTGAAAGGACACACCAACACACAAATATAACTAAATAAGGAACCAATAAACAAAACAAAAAAACATTTCATTGAGATTTAAATCTGATTTTGTTTCTCCAAACCTGACTATCCAGAAGAAACCTTCTTTTATAGAAAAGCGTACAGTGACTTGAACTTTAATGTAAATTGTTGTCCAAATGAAGTTTGATCATTATCAACAACTTCCAACACGGATGTGGACGTATCTCATTTTAGTTACCGTCACTTTTTTCTTATAGAAAAACTCAAAAATTCTTATTCTAAACAAAGATGGCGACTGGTGGAAAGGCGAATGCGACGGCCAGGTAATGTTTTTAAGGATTTGTTATTGGCTCTGCCCGATAAGGCTGTTATATATGTCTTATTCAAAAGTTCGATACGCGCCCACGCACGAATACCGCTGAGTTTCCATGACGACGTTCGAGTACGCGCTTAAACGTTTCCGTGCGTCGGAGTGCTTAGAAAAAACAACAACAGTGAAATTTGAGCACGTGAAAAAAAGCTCCTCGCACTGTACGTATTGTCATGCTAAAGTCCCGGACACATTGTCGGGTTTCAGGCCGCGTGTTCCTGGAGCGAATCCCCCTTAATATTGCGATAATCAACACAAGATCCACATAATGAGAACGAGCTCATCTAGCAATACAAAAATCCAAATTTTTGTGTTAATCGAGTCAATATTGAACAAGATACAGCCATTCAAAACCTATAAAATTTACTAATAAATGTATTGATTGCCGCACAAGCTGTCCGGTCGTCCATACATTTCTAAGTAATTTTTGGAGTATTTGAATGGCTGTATCTCGTTCATTATTGACTCGATTAACACCAAACTTGGGGATTTTGTGTAGCTCGACAAGCTCTTTCTGATTATGTGGGTCCTGTGTTGATTATCGCAATATTAAGGGGACTCGCTCCAGGCACTCTCAGCCTCAAACCCGGCAATGGTGCAACTTTTCTTCCAAGGTACACACCAAATGCACCGAGCGGCCGCCCTTGCAAACGGATGCGTATGCTTTGAAATGTTTTAATTTTTAAAATATCTATTTATTTTCTGCGTAGGTTGGCTACTTTCCTTCTAATTACGTTGAAGAATTAAAGGACTAAAAATTCTTTATCGCAAAGAAAATAAAGCTGAAGACGGAAGCAGCTGGTAATGAGAGCTCTGCGTCCTGCAATGTATTTGGGCAATTTTGTCTTAATATTCTTGCTGAAATCCTTAAAAAACAAGAGCGCGATAGATTCTTTATTGAAGCAAGATTTGTGAATATCAGACGAAGAACGCCGCTGACCGGAAATGACGTCATTGTTCATGCCAAAAGACCTTGCAAATATAAAGACGACCTGACCTGTATAGATGTGAGGGATACTGGAATATTACAGATAATAATTATTCAAACGATAAGAAAATTTGATCTTAAAAAGGAAATAATATAGTTCAACATCTGTTACATTTTACTTTAGAAAATGATGTAAATGTAATATAAAACATGGCGTAAATATACATCTAAGTGGACTTTTTAAAGGAAATACAGGCGTGAAAATGTCAGCCAGCGTTACCTTAAAAGCATCTTCAAAAACTCATGAATAATTCATAATCTTCTGGTCCAATTGGATCGCCAATACACGTCACGTGCATGGACCTTTATACTAGATTAAGTCCTCATTAGTATTCAAGAGATCTTTATATAAAGAGCACGTGAATACTAATGACGGATGACTTCATCAGAGACAAAGGTGCATCCAAATTTAGATGAAGACTTAAAGCCTCATCAAGGTCCGTTTCACATTCGATCACCGACGACCCATAAATGGCCTCGATAAGCGCCTTTGTCTTGACTTTTGCATGCGATCTTTACCATGTGGGAGTCTCTTAAGAAGTCATTGCGCAGGACAGTACCATTCAATTCTCTATCGAAGTATAAAGGTCCATGCACGTGACGTGTATGGGCGGTTTATTGGACCAGAAGCTTATGAATTATTCATGAGTTTATGAAGCCATTCGATGAACTCGTAGATTGTGTTTTATCAGGTCTAAAAACACTCGGCTGCGCCTCGTGTTTTTAAATCCTGATAAAACTCTCCTGCTCGTTTATTAAACCACTAAAAAGTCATTTATTATACATATCATTTGACTTTTACTGTCTGTATTTTGCAAGGTCTATATTTTAGAAGGCGCTTGGGAAAACCTAATGGGAATTACCACTTCGTATGAGTGAGAAACGTACGGTACTGACCTACGGTACGTATATGGTACGACATACCGTAACATTGAAATGGCTTCCCGTTGATTTCGATCATTTTCTGCCATCACAACGCGTATCCCACTCATACGAAATCCCTTTTAATATCATAGCAGTTAAGGCCGATTTACACTTTAGAACGTTTCCCTACAACTGTCGCATGCGATCTGCTTATGCCATGCTCACAGCACCCTACAATCTCCTTACGCCTGTTGGGTACGGCAAGAAAAAAACATGTTTTAAAATCTTACGACAATCGTAAGTCATGGGGTCGCCCACCACCGTCTGAACAAACACTGTGATTGGATGAAGAAACAAAAGAATAATAGAGCAAGACAAAACGAGCCATGCAAAACAAAGACATGATAAAACATTGTCCTTGTTATATATGGCTGATTTTATTTTCTTGTTCTATTACTCCTTTGTTTCTTCATCCAATCACAGTGTTTGTTCAGACGGTTGTGGGTTGGCGTTAGCAGATTGCGTGCTGCGACAGTTGTAGGGAAAAGTTGAACCGTCTAAGTCGGCCTTAACGATAACAACGACCTCAAAATTATCTCGAAAAGGAAGCTAAGATCGGAATCCAAAAAAAATGCCGCAAATTCCATCGAGGAAAAATCAGATGAAATTAATGTCGAAAAGGAAAGACTGAGAACGACTGAATAATACAAACAATTATTTCTACCAAAATATAGATTTTTAAAATTGTAAAATTTGACTCCAACTTTTGTGTTTGTTTATCCTCTTTTCCGTGGAGGTAAATGGACGCTTTGTTTCTGTGTATCCAAGTGAGCATAACAATGGCTTACGTCATATTGCACTCATTTGTTGAAGATTTAAGATAGAAAGCTCGAGATCTCTATTTAGGATTATCTATAACGAGGCGGAAACGTCTTAGATGTTATGAAATAAATAATATTTTGTTTTCAAAATATTATTGGTTGTCTTGGAATTCGTTTGCTCCTTTTGGTACAGATGCTATCATTTCTTAAAGTATCTAACATTTGCCATTCTTCTTTCTTAGACACGGTCCTCAGAGGAAAAATAATGTTGCACGCGCGACGTGCGTATTTTATTAATATTTATTCCGATAGAGTTGCGAGCGCACGACTAACATACAGCGCCTTTGAAACCCAATGTTCTTTATTACCGGAGAACAAAATCATCGGAGGCACTTCATTGGGATAATATATTATGCGCAAGAAGGCCGTGATAGTGATAGTGATAATGAAAATGATGATGATGATGTTGTTGTTTGTTGTTGTTGTTGTTGTTGTTATGCCTCCAATTGGAATAGGCTGTTGAACCGGGAGACAATCCCCTACTCTTATACGAACATGTGGCCATGTGTACGGTAATCCACTTTCATCCAAAAGTTTCCAGTGGACTTTCGTACGGTACATAGATCGCGCCCAAATCACGGGGAAAATACGGGTCGCGAGCGCAACTACTGAGCCCTGAGTCGAGCCCTGTGCCTCTGGTAAGTGAGAGGGAACTTCCCCGTGAGGTCATGAGACCACTTCTACCAGAATCCTTTTCGAATTCTTTTTAAATGTTTTACAGCTAAAAGTATAAGATAAGATGAATTAGGATAAAAGGAAACAGCGGCGAATCGAGGATATTTTCCAGGGGAGGTGCAAGTGGAAAACGGCAGATATTAGAAAAAAATGTTAAATTTTGATGGTATGCAGTGAATCCCGCCATAGGATCTAATCGGCTTGTATAGTAAAATGACATGATGAATGAATTCGAATGATCTTCGCAGTTAAATAAGTAACATATACTGTTACTTTGTAGAAAGCTCAGAAAAAATTC